>PVIR01001735.1:0-115689 GCA_004026965.1 Petromus typicus
CACAAGGAAAGTGAAGGATGGTATGCATATTGACTTATTTAAAGTTGAGAAAGTTCGATCTGAATGTTCCATTCATATGAGCCAACATGGTGTTCATCTCCCAAATTCCGTAGATCTTAACTGACTTCCTCTTTTGCTCTAAGCACTAGGATCCCTGACAAGGCCTAGGGATATGAGGTAAATGAGAGTTTCTCTCACTTTTTAGATGTATAGAGGCTCTTGGCACCATGTTATCCTTTGTCCTAAAGTTTTAAGTTTCAAGATTCAGTGTTAATCAGCTTTCTGTTACCATAATAAATATCTGAGAGAATCAACTTATAAAGAGAAATGATTTATTTTGGCTCACAGTTTGGGGGTTCAGTCTGTGGTTGGTTGGCCCATTGCTTTGGGCTTATGGCAGCACATCAAGGTAGAAAAGCACATGAAGGAGCACAACTGCTCTCATATGGCTGGGAAGAGAAGTAGAAAAAGAGCAACAGACTGTGGCCCTGCAGTCTCTTTAAGGGCATGCCTCAGTGACCTAAGGCCTCTTAGCCGGCCCCACCTCTTAAAGATTCCACCAGCCCTGGAAGTACCAACCTTTAACTTTGGGAAGCATTTCAGATGCAGACTACAGCAGGTCAGTTTGCAAGATCTGTGACCCCTAACAGCATGCTTCTACATGTCTTCTAGTTGGAGATGCCCCTGAAACGGGCACTACCAATTGGGGCTACCAAGACTGAAATCACTCCTCTGAGTAGCAAACATCTTCCCACCCCAGATTCTATAAGGAGATCCTGAACCAAGAATCTAGTGTTTAGCTGACAAGCCCTCACCTCATCAGATAAATATGTATTGGAAATTAAATACCCAAGATCAGGAAAGCAGAAGATAACATTTGGTGAGTTAACACAAAACAGCATGTTCGAAGACACTAGCTTTATCTGTATGGTGGCTGAATGAGCTTTAGTTTTTTAAACAACTATCAAATTCCCAAATCAATTATTGGCCTGAGCACACCCCATGATTTTTCTCTAGCTACTGAACAGATGGGTTCTGACTCAAGTTTTCCTGAAAGTAAATACCAGAAGCCCCTCCCAGCTCAGAAATCCAGTAAGAAGGAATACCCAAAGCACTAAGAACACTGAGTTTTAAGGAAAAAAATCCTCTCAAAGTTCACAAAAAACCTAAAGCAGGTTGCCCACAGCACAGCCCCCAGCTCTGGCCCCAGCTGGCTAGACAAGGGGTCAGCCAAACCAAAGATTCTGAGATCAGATATTAGTTTCCCAAACAGATCTGGCCAGCACAGGCTAGAAAGAGACTGAAGATCCAGCTTTGCTATTTTCTAGAGGAAACTGGGGTACCTCTTTTTATGCTCCATTAGCATCAAGAGGCATAGAATTTTAGAGCCTCGTGATACATCACACGAGGTCCAATGGCCCTTTTTAATTTATTTTTTGGATTGTAGTAATCTGCATAAAATGCCTAATTTTCTGTTTTTAAATATTTTTAATCCTGCAATGCAGTGGCATTAAATACGTTGTTGAGCAATGTTGCATCCTTTCATCTCCAGAACTTTTTCATCGTCGCTGAAATTGTCTCCCTTAAACACTGATTCCCTCGTCCCTTGCCCCAGGCGCTAGTAGCCATCATTCAGCTTCTGCTTCTAGAACTTGACTACTCCAGGTACTCAGCTGAGTGGAATCCTGTGGGATTTATCCTTTTGTGGCCAGCGGATTTCGTTTAGCGTAAGGCCCTCCTGTTTCATTCCTATTGTGGCATGTGTCAGAACCTCTTTTTCTTGGGAGCTTCTGCCTTTTGTCTGCTGTGAATAACATTGTGGTAAAGATGGCTGCCCGGTATCTGTCTGAGTCCTTGATTTCAATTCTTCGGGACACATTCCCAGGAGTGAAGTTGCTGGGTCATGTGTAACAAAATGTTTAACTTTTTGAGAGACTGGCAAACCATTTTCCACACTGGCATTTCACACCCACCAGCAGTGAGCAGCACTTCCACTGTCTTCACACCCTCTCTGTCTTGTCATCTTGGTTGTTAATAATAGCCATCCTTATGGGTGCAAAGTGGAATCTCATTGTGGTTTTGATTTCCCTAATAATTAGTGATACTGAACATGTTTTCATGAGCTTGTTGTCTATATATCTCCTTCTGAGAAATGTCTCTTTGGGTACTTTGATCATTTCTTAATTGGATTGGTTGTTATTGCTGTTGAGTGGACGTCTTTTTTCCAAATAGTAGAAAAATGGATCTTAAAAACTGAGTATGGCAATGCTTTTAATCCCAGAACACTTGGAGGCTGAGGTAGGGGGATTACAAATTCAAGCCCAGCCTGGGCAGTTTAATGACTTAGTGAGACCCTATCTCTACATTTTTTTAAAATAGGGAGATAAGGATTTCAGTGTGAAGGTCCTGCATTTGATCTCCAGGATAGATAGATAGATAGATAGATAGACAGACAGACAGATAGATAGATAGACAGACTCTGTGATACTCAGCTGGACTGTGCCAAACCAGGAACACCAGAGTTTTTGTCCTAATTCAATCCTTACAGAGTAAGCAGCTGGGTCCAAGAGACTCCCTCACGGCTGTATCCAGCAGGGCCCAGTTCACATCCTGTGGAATGATCAGAACTCCCTTACTCATCCTGGAGATTATGGGCTCTCTTGTTTCCCTTTCAAATCCATGCATCGAAACCTTGATCCTAAAAGGAGCTGTCACAAGGCCAGGGCACCACTACATCAGGACTGAGGTCATCATAAGAAGAGGAAGTGACACCGGAGCAGGTACACCTGGGTGGCCAATGGTGGGCACAGCAAGAAGGTGGCTAGGAAGAGAGCCCACACCAGAGACCCACCTGCTGGCATCTGATTGTGGACCTCCTGCCTCCACAAAAACAAACAAAGGATTTAGCTAAACAAATCCACTGGCCACAAAAGGATAAATCCCACAGGATTCCACTCAGCTGAGTACCTGGAGTAGTCAAGTTTTAGAAGCAGAAGCTGAATGATGGCTACTAGCGCCTGGGGCAAGGGACGAGGGAATCAGTGTTTAAGGGAGACAATTTCAGCCATGTTGAAAAAGTTCTGGAGATGAAAGGATGCAAAAACAAAAAAGTCACCCAGTCTGTGATTTTCTGTACAGCAACTCTAGTTGACTGAGACATTTTGGATCAGAAAGTTCAGATGGAGAAGATCCTGGGAAGAAACACTAGGCCCAGGAAGGTGGTGGTCAAGTTGGCTTCAAGTCCCCCAGGCTATGGCCATATTAGAGTTTTCTGGAATTTCATAGGCTTCAACTTGATGTCCGGGTAATCCTGGCTGGCAGAATACAGCTTCCTGATGTTAAAAATAAAGAGACTAACAAACTCTGTTAAAATAATTCCAAAGGCTTCTTGGATATCAAATGGTTCTCACCAAAAAGTGTTTTAATGATTTAAAAGTCTCAGATGTGTACACATTACATTTCTTTCAAAGTGCACATGCTCTTACCACTGGTTTTGAACTTTACAACTGTCCTCTTCTCATGTCAGTCTCTCTTCACCAAATGAATTAATTTTCTTTTTCAGATCATCTTAAGACCTCTTAAGTCGGTAAGATTTTAGGGTGCTTCAGATGGTCTTATCCACAAATGGGATCAGCAAATAGAGACCAGTGGGGAAAGCAAAGAAGCTAAGTGTAACAATGAATGGTGCTGGTCACCAGGCTGGCATGCTTCATGATGTACCAAGGCAGAACTTTAATGCAGGACGGCAAGGAGCATAGCCCTATGACTGTGAGAGACTGTTTTGAATTGATTCAAACCATCAAGGCAGCCACAACAGGGCAAAAAATGATCCTTAGGAAAGAGAACTTCCAGAGCTACTCCAGCAAGCGGTAAGAATGAAGGGGAAGTGTGTTCGCTGCAAGAGGGGGAATTTTGAGGAGGACTCGGGGCAATGTATCTTTTTCAGTAATAAATTGTTTTAACAATTTTTAAAATTCACCGTGTTCTCTGATCACACTGTGTACTTTCAGGAATTAAAGCTTCACACCCAGTCCTCCCCCTGCAATGGTAATTCTCGGGCTTTAGTGACATAGGAGACTTCTTTACCCGCAGCTCTGCTGTGCTCTGCAGCTCTGTCTGGATGGGCTCTGGCAGCTTCCAGGGGCTACAGCAGCGGCTTCTGGTCTGGATGTCAAGGGCACACTGAGCTGTTATCAAGGGGGGATCCCTGTGCTCTCATCTCAGGGGCCTGGAAGGTGCAGTAGCATTGAGACTGTGGCCTGTGGCCACTGTGGTGGGTTAGTAGGTCCCAGCTCAAGTGTTATTGCACATTGGAGCCCCTGGAAAGTTTTGGAACATAGTTCACTGGCCCCACTCCCACACAGTTGGATTGTAGAAGGTCCAGGGTGCACCTTATGAGTCCGCAAAGCTTTGCAGGTGATGCTGAGGTGGCAGGGCTGAAACTGAGGTGCCATGAGATTGGCTCTGGCTCCATCCCTTAGGTGCAGCATGATCCTGGGTAAGACCTTGCCATTCTCTGAGATCTTATTCCCATCTACAGAATGCTGGTGATGACCTGGCCTTCGGGGCTGCTGAGTAGGTGGCATCTGACCCATGCATAGGTCTGTGGTGTCTCAGTCTGTGTTTGGGAGCCTGTCTGCTACTGTGGCACCAATTCAAAAGTTGTTGTAGGGGTGAGAGATACAGCTCAGTGGGTTCAGCCTGTGCTTCTCATGTGTGAGGTCCTGGGTTCCATCCTAGCACTACCAAAATTTTAGAAAGCTTCAGTTGCTTGACTTACCCTGCTTGTAGAATCACATAAATTTACTGACCAAATTAGGATACTGTTTTCGAGGATGCTACTTGGGAAAGTGGGATCTAAAAGCCCAGGCATACATCATCTAAAGCAAGGTTTCTCAAATCTTTTTTTTTTTTTTTTTCATTTTTTGAAATAAAGTCTCTTTATGTAGTTCAGGCTGATCTTGAGCTCACTATGCAGCTGAGGCCAGCTTGACCTCTCTTTGATCTTTTCTCAGCCTCTTGAGTCCTGGGGTTATAGGTATGAGCAACCAGAGTGGGTTTCTCAAATCTTAATATGCACAGGACACCTGGGGATCTTGTTTAACTGTAGACTTTTAGACAGTAGGGTGTGGATGGGGCTCCCAAATTTGTATTTGAATAAGCTTTCAGAGGTGCTGGTCCCAGA
Source organism: Petromus typicus (assembly GCA_004026965.1). NCBI lineage: Eukaryota > Metazoa > Chordata > Mammalia > Rodentia > Petromuridae > Petromus > Petromus typicus. The sequence continues at coordinate 5,186 of PVIR01001735.1, forward strand.
CCACCTTGAGTAGAAAGAATTCTAGGACAATATTCTCTTGAAAAGTCCTTGCTCAGGAGCAGAACTTGTCTGTTATTACCTCCACAAAACATCAACAAACTGAAATTTGAAAGCTATGCTCTCCATGGTGGCTTTAATCTCGTCTTTTAAATAAATACAGGCTGCAGGCAAGAGGAGTGGGGAGACCTCACAGTTACTCAGCCTGTCACAAACCACTTTCTGAGGCTTCAGAGCCACGTGCAGGCCGCTCTGTGTCCCACTTCCGCAGTTGGGACTTTGGGATGCTGGGAGAACCATTTCACATTATGTAATTCCTCTGAAATAATCTTCTCATCTGTAAAATGGGAAAAGTCAAATCTGCCCACATCCTGAGTCACTGTGAGTCTGGATGACCCACTACATCTGAAAGCACTTTGGAAATTGTAAATTTGCAAATACAGAGGATTATCTGAAAAGAGAGGAAAGCTTAAGGCAAAGCTTTCTGTTTCAACTTCCCAAAAAACTAAATTTAGTGAGTCTCTGCTACAGGCCCAGTGAGATGAATGAGGAGAACAATGAAAATGATAAACTATGCTCATGTGGGTCCTGTTTAATTGAAGCATAAATTTAGAAAACTTTTAAATTTTGACCACTACCAAAGGGTAGCTGGAATGAATATCTGTCATGGAGAGCTGTTTAAATCATTCAGTGTACAGTAGCACACACACTAGCTAGACAGCATCATGAGACAGCACAGCCTTCTTCAAAAACAAGTAAGTTGTTTGGAACTTGTGTCATTTTCATAACACAATCAATGTTGGCAATATTGTAGAGTTCTCAAGCTAGCCTCCAAGTCTGTTTATCTCCTCACATAGCTAAATCCCAAAGTAAAGCACACTGGTAATGGTGTGTACGCAGTATTAGGGTCAGCAGGCATTTCTAGACTAATTTGAAACCCTCAGCTGGCCTAAAATAGGATTTTACTTCCTTTCCATTTCTAAGAGGGCAATTGAAGCCAAGAGAAGCAAAGGAGTGAAGATCTTAGAGTTTTAAGTAGCAAGCCAAGAGCTTTGCCTCAGGTCTGCTGATGGCCAGACCAATATGTTTTAGGTCACCTTACACGCACCTGTCCCTGCACCTGCAAGAGCAGTGGACCTGTGTCCCACCTGCCTCTGGAGAGTCAGCCACACAGGGTGATTAGTCAGAGCTTTGCAATTTTCTTGATAGGTTTTAGAGGAAGCCTTGTATCTATGGGCTTCTGGTTTCTATCAACTTAGAAATGCCTGATTCATCTCTCATTGAAAGCAAAGCTATTGACTATAACTTAAGAATACAAATGGACATGCTGCTTAGGATTCATTCCAGCTACTGGGCTTATATAAAACAGGGTATTATTTTTTTCTTTATCTTAAAGCTGGAAGTTAGGTGGTACCAGAGTTGGTACGATGGTCTCCCAAACTCCTGAGGGCCTAGGTTCACCCTACCCTTCTCCCCACCCCTCCTGGTGGCTGATTTCCTTACTTAAGTTCAGTTTATGGCTACAATACGGTCACTGTAGCTCCAGCCATAGCACCACACATGTCAGATGATAACAAGGAAGCAGATGGACAAGAACGGCACTTCCCAGATGGCTTATTGCTTTTAAAGTCGAGTACACTTCCATAGCCAATATACACTACATTGTGTTTCTAAGGGAATAGGAAGTGTGAATATCGTCATCTCTGCCATGTTGGGGTTGTGAGTAGCACATGGAACTGAAGGGCACAGATCAGGATGAATTTGCACATCTCAGAAACCTACAGAAGTCACTTTATACCCAGTGTGGGATAACTGCTCTGCCTCTATATCCCAGTGTTGGATAACTGCTCTGCCTCATCAGCCTCATGAGTGCCCTCTTAATAGTCACATGCCCAAGAGCAAGCACCCAAGTTTAAGTTTACACCTTCCACCCACCTCCTGCGAGTCACCATGGCTGACTGTGTCCTCTGCTTTCTCCTTAATATGTGAACCTTTTGTCCCCTGGAGCAAAAGATGAAATCTCTCTGCCTCCCTTACAGCTCGATAGGTCCATATGGCTGACTTCTGGTCAGCAAGATGTAAGCAAAAGTGCTGTCAGCTCGGACCCAGCTGGAAGCACGCATCCTTTCAACTCTTCCCTCTTTCAGACCACAACCTGGGACGAGGAGAGGTTCCCTCAGGAAGCTGCACTCTTGAACAGAAAGCAGAAAGATTGAAATGTATGACCCTAAGACTCGGTGGAACTTCCAGACCATGGCTGGACTCTTGGTTCTAGAATTCTTTTGTGTGAAAGAAAAAAACCGAAAAACCTCTTCCATTCATTGGAGAGCTCCCACCCCGTGTTCAGCTGGAACCCACTCGAATGGACAGAGCTGCCTTCCACCAGGTGATCTGCCCCAAGGGAAATTTTCTCCTAGGAGATCTCTGTGTCCTCATGCAAATACACTCTCCTGTGTCCTCCCCCACGGTGTGCCAGACACGATGAGGCACACCAGAATCTCACTCACCTCACGCTGGGACCCACACAACATATGCAAAGTGCTTGGCACATGGAACACACTCTTGAGAGTGTAGCTATTATTGTAACATGGTCTGGCAGGGTTCCTAGCATGCAGGGCTCAATACAAACCAGCGATCACAACTTCCTTTGTTTGCGAAGGTAGCCAGCACCTTCCACCCCGGCTCAGTGGTTCTGATGGGCAGCCAGGGATTGATTGGTTCCCTAAAAATTTCTTTCATCCCTGCTCTCCTTTGGGACCCTGCTGAAGCAGCCCTCATGTGCTGTGGAGTAGCTGAACGTGGAGCAGGAACACTTTGTGCTTACCCACGGTGATGGCAGTTCCTCACGAAGGAAACAGAGCCTCCTTCTCCTTAGGAGGGAGGAATAATGACAAATGATTTGGGTTGGGACCAGGAGAGACCAGCACACTGAGCCAGTTTAAACATGTTCCCACAAGCCATCTTGACTCATCCCAAACAGCCCACAGATGTCCTGGTTCCCTATCCTGGATCTCAGGACCCAGGGACCTAGGGACACCCCTCTACTCCACTGTGGGCTGCCCTGAATCCAGGCTGCGCTTGGGCTGAGCTGCCACGTTATGAGACTCACAGGTGCTGGAATGAGTGATTTTTGCTTTTTTCCTTTTGTGTGTAAGCAGGATATCAGATCTCAGCCAACTGTAGGAATTCAGTTTGTTAAATGAACTTGAACTAAGGAAAAGGAGAATGAAAACAAACAAACAGAACGAATGGGGCCAAGTCAAGAGATGGCTTCCTTCCATGTCTCTGCTAAAGTGAGAAGTGCGCATCTCTCTTCCTTAGGAGCCTTTCTCCCTGGTCTCACCTCCACCCGGTACCCCCATTTCCCTCCCCCTCTTCCACAGAGGACTCTGGGATCAGGAATGGCTCAGACCCCACCGAGTGTCTCCTTGTCCCAGGTCCCTGCAGCGCTCCCTCCCTTCTTCCTGGAGTCTTAGGAATGTGGGCCTTGGCTCTGTGGAAATCCCAATGGCTTCTTTCCTCTGAGGGAGCTCTAGATTTCCTGGCAGGATCACAGATGACCACCTTCCCCTGCCTGAGAAACTTATAGAGTATGTTTTGTAAAGTCTTAGAAATTTCTAGGGGCACTTTGAATGCAAGCGAGGATTAAATGGCACCTTGGGAAATGGGAACCTGGGTGTCTGATGCCACAGCTTAAGAGAGTTTGCCCACAGGCATCTCCTGTCATCTGTGATGTCCACTGTGTGCTATTTGTTTTTTATGATGCCCAACTCTCCACGTGGCACATAGAATGTATTCATCATCCGGTGGTCACACATAATGTGGATGTGTAATACAAGCCCCGCTGTGCAATAGAAGCCAGGAATAAATGACAGTGTCTCTGAACCTGGGCAGGAGAGAAAATCTTTTAAAATCCCTAGTAGGTAAGACATAGTGAATGAAATATAATAAAAAGTTACTTTTTATTAAAAGTTTATAATGTATAGTCACTGATGAGCCATTTAATTTGTGTATTAGTTATCATTTGCTGGATAACAAATTACTTCCAACCTAGTGGCTTAAATTAACATTATTCCATCATGGGTTTTGTGGGTCTGAAATGTAAAAGGGGAGCACAGAGCTTGGGGTCCAAGGTCTTTTCATGGCAGGGGCATGCAGTCTACCTGGGTAGAAATCTCAGAGGAAGTCAGCAGAGCTAGGCACTGTTGTTTTCTTCTCATGTCTGTTGGATAGCCTCAGCCCTCATCCAGGTCTCCTGCACCCTGCCCCAGGCACTGAGGACCACAGAACCAGCCGTTATCTTTTTTAACCACCATAGAAGTGACATCCTATGGGTCTGCTGTATTCTATTGAGAAGTGAGTTACAAGCTCCAGGCCACACTTGAAGGTAGGAGATTAAATAAGGTTGTGGAAAGCAGGAGGCAGGCACCATTAGGGAGACCTCCCACAGTTCCTAGAGGTGTCTTCACCTCCTTCCCTCCCTCCCCCTCCTTCCACCCCCTCCTTTCTGTGTGTTAAATCCTTCAAGGATCTGTTTGCCTTACTCAACACCATTTTTCCATTCAAGTTAGGAGTTCCTCAGCTAAAATTCCCCTGCCAAGGGAATTTTCAGGAATCTAAGTCTTGGGGTTAGAGAGGTAACTCTAGCCTGTATTTCTATGGTTTGGGGATGAATGTCTCACAGAGTGGGTTTTCTAGACAGCTCACATCCCTTTCTTGAGACTCTGTTTCTGTACAGTGCAGTCCCCCAGCCTTGGAGAACACTCAAGTTACACACCAGTGTGTACCTGCAACTGTTTCTCAGCCGTCACCAGAACCGCACGGGGGCCCGTTTCCTAGAAACATTCTCAGGCAGTAAGCTAATTACTGGAGGCTTTTTGAGGCTTTGCTAAAAATCCTCCCTCTTGGTTGATTAATAATATTTGTGTTAGTTGAAGTAATTTCTGAAATAGCTTCAGGAATAGATTTTTCTCCTAAACCAGGTGCAGTAGGACCTGTAATTCCAGCTACTTGGGAAACTGAGACAGAAAGAACACTTGAGTCCAGCCCGGGAAATTTAATGAGACTCTATGTTCTACCACCAAAAAGAAGAGATATTTTTTTCCTTGTTTTTGAAGGAATCAATTATATCCTAGCTATGAGCCACCGTTGAATGAGCTGCTTCAGTCTTCAAGTTACTCTAAACATCTGTAGCCTGTAAAAGAACCATCACCTTCATAGCCATGCTCTTTGCTGTTGTCTTTGCTCCTGTTGCAGCTTTTTTCTTTATTCTCAAGGCCCCACGTTTTGAGGGGAGGCTCCGCCACTGCACTGTCTGAGCTCTACATTAACTTGATGCATGATGGTAAGAGGGTCCCTTAACTTTTGTGTCTTTGTTCTCCCCACCTGCAAAATGGAGGGAACTTTTTTTTATATTGAAATCTTTATTGGTACATTATATATACACATCATGATTGCATTCAACAATGAGAATCTGTACCAGTATATGACACAACTTAATTCTCATTGTTTCCCATAGCCCTACCCACCCTACCACCCCCACCCCCTATATACATAAACTTTGTTTCCTTTCTTTTTTGTTATAATCTCATTATTTTCCCCCCTTCACTCCATTATGCTTTGAATGTTTTCTATTTCACAATATATAACATACATTCTAGAACTCATTTACATCTTTATTTTCTCATACCAGAGAAAAGATATGATATTTACACATCTGTGACCTATTTATTTCACTTATGAGGATGTCCTCAAGGTACATCCATTTAAGTATAAATGATTCAAACTCATCATTTTTTTGTGGCAGAGTAACACTCCATTGTGTAGAAGAACCACAACTTTTTTATCCAGTCTCCAGTTGATAGATATTTGGGTTGTTTCCAAGACTTAGCAATCACAAACTGAGCTGCTATAAACATAGGTGCACATATGTCACTGTGATATGAATCTTTTAATTCTTGTGTGTATATACCTAGCAGAGTGAAGGCTGGGTCAAATGGAACCTCCAATCCTAGCTTTCTGAGGAATTTCCAAACTGTTCTCCACAGGGGTTGTACGAATCTACATTCCCACCAACAGTGGAGAAGGGTTCCTTCTTCTCTGAAGCCTCAGCAACATTTGTTGCTGGCTGAATCTGAAATGGCAGCCATTCTTTGTGGAGTGAGATGAAATCTTAATGTTGTTTTCATTTGCATCTCTCGAATGACTAGTGATGTTGAACATTTCTTCATATGCTGCTTAGCTGCTTTTATTTCTTCCTCTGAAAAGTGACTGTTCATTTCAGATGCCCATTTTTGAACTGGGTCTTTAAATTTGGGTGGATTGATTTTTTTGAGCCCTTTATATATTCTAGATAGTAAACCTTTGTCTGAGAGGCGGCTGGTAAAGATTCTTTCCCATATTGTTGGTTGCCGTTTCGCTTTGCTGGTGGTTTCTTTTGCTGTGCAAAAACCTCTCAATAGGATGAAATCCCATTTATCAATTTCTTCTACCAGTTCTTATGCTATGGGGGATTTGTTCATAAAATCTTTCCTCAAACCAATGTCTTCAAGAGTTTTACCTAACCTGTTTTGTTGCAGGTTTAGTGTGTCTGTTTAAATATTTAGGTCTCTAATCCACATTGATTTTATTTTAGTACACGATGAAAGAGCGAGGTCTAGCTTTAGTCTTTGGCAAGTTAAAGTCCAGTTTTTCCAGCACCATTTTTTAAAGAAGCTAACCTTCCTCCACTGAGGGCATTTGGCTCCTTTGTCAGAAATGAGATAGCTTAGTGTGTCTGGAGTTGTTTCTGGATCTTCTAATCTACTCCACTGGTCCTCAGGTCTGTTCCCTTGCCAGTACCATGTGGTTTGGAGGGGACTTTTATGGTCCCTTCTCTCAAAACAATTCTGTTGTAAGGATTTGATGGGACGAGTCATAAGAAGCTAGTCATGGGACCAGTAGATGTCAACATAGTCGTAAAGAGGGGCGAATGCTAGGCATGGGCAGGTGGGCTCTGCTGGCATCCTGGTGTCCAAATTCTTGTCCTAAATGACAGTCAAGTCATGGCACCTCCTGGGCACCAGGGCTGCTGTGAGCAGCACAGAGGCCAGCAGTGTGCGGTCCAAGGCCTTTCTGTAGCAAGTAGAGACCCCAGAGCCCAATGTGACCTTTCTATGAGGGTTCAGGTTTCCCATCAGGAGCAGCCAGTTACCACCATCGTGACCAGGTGCAGGCATCCTCATGGGTCTCTGGCTCAGGCCCAGGAATTCAAGCCCCTAGACAAAATGGCCTTGACACTGGCAAGCTCTGAGCTCATACTTTTGTTTTTTGTCATTTTCTGCCTTCTCCACCACCAGCTCTTGCCTGTTGTTACTATCACTGTGCCTGCTTCCAGAAACTTCTGATTCCTTGCTTCCATGGGTGTGGAACTGATTAGAATTTTCTGTTAAAGACAAAGCTTACAGTTCAGGTTTGAGGACTATGCTGTAGGCAAAAACCTCAAGCTGTTTTTGACTGGTCCAGTGGTCGACCAGTTGGCCTGTTCTGAAAACACCATTAAAATTCTTTTTAAAATTTCTATATAGTAAAAAGTAGATTGTCCCCCTTTTGGTATACTGTCCTAGAAATTCAAACTCATGCATACATTTTTACAACTACCACCATGGTCAAGGTACAGAACTCCCTTTACAGACATTCTCCCCCTCCTCCTGGAAGCCCTGGCATTTGGAATCTGCTCTGCTCATGGCAAATTTATCTTTTAAAGAACATAATGTCAGTGATGTCATTTAGTGCTTAGCTTTCTGAGGCAGTTTCTCAGTTTCTCTTGCTTAGCAGAGATTTATTAACCTTGTTGGGTGTCAGTGGTTTGTTCTTTTTTGCCAGTAAGTGGAGTTCCATTCTTTTGCTTATAAACAGTCACCCATGAAAAAGATTTGGAGTTTTGGATCTATTGTTTGATTTCACATAAAGCCACAATTAACATTTGTGTGCAACAGCATCAGGTTTCATTTTTCTACAGTAAATATCTAGGAGTGAGATTGCTAGAGCAGACAGAAAATATATTTTTTTTTTGACACCTGGAAAACAAATTTCTAGGGAGACTGCATCATTTTGTATTTCCACTGGCAATGTATGAAAGTTCTTCGCTTTGTTTAGCCTCTTTATTATAATCATCACAGTGGGTCTGAATTGAAATTCCATTGTGGCTTTGACTTGCATTTCCCTAGTGGCTAATGATGTTGAATATCTTTTCATGTGCTTACTAACAGTTTTGCATCCTCTTTGATAAATTGTTTATGGAAAGCCTCTGTTATTTAAAAAAAAAATTGCATGGTTGATTTTCTTATTGTTGAGTTTTGAGAACTCTTTATATGTTTAAGATACTGCACAAGTCCTTTTTTGGACATGGACTTTATCAATCCCTAAAGCAAATTATTTACGCACTGGAACTTTTCATATGTTTTACTTGAATTTTTTTTCCTAGTTTGTTTTATGAGACAAGGTTTCACTATATAGCTCAGACTGGGACTCAGGTTCTCTATGTAGCCCAGGCTGCTTCAAACTTTTGACCTTCCTGCCTCAGCCTCAAGAGTGCTTGGATTACAGGCAACAGCAACCACACCTCGCTCAGCTTCTCCCCTCATTAAGTGGGCCTAACGCAGTTTTCTTTTCCCGCCACACAATGTTGCATTAAGGTTCAAATAGTAAAAGGCAAGGGCAGCATTAGGGATTGTTTAAGAGATCACCCGTAATATTTGGATTACTCAGAAGCAGTGGGATTACAATTGATTTCTTCATTATTTCTTAGTTATTTTGTGGGGAGTAGCAATTGCATGAATAGTCAGGAGCTGACAGTGTTTGTATTTTGCATGCCCTTTCCATGTAGAAACTTGACACATAAAAAGGTTCGTGATAAAGAAGGATGCTGAAAAATGGCCTTTGCTGTCAGTTATGCCCTTTTGTCTTCTTGGCACACTGGCAGCACAGCTTCCTCACAAAGGGGATAGGAAGACTTGGCTAGGAAAGACACAGATGAATGGCAGCCTAGGGGTCCGCAGCAGTGTTTCTGCAGCAGCATCAAGAGCTCCTCCGTGCATGCTTCCCAAAGCCTTTAGCAAGCAGACCCTGCTGCTGTGCCTGGGCAGAGCACAGCCCCCAGGTCACAACCAAGAGTTAGAGACCACTTGCTAAAGAGTGGATTTGCCTCTTCCCCAAATCAAAGGAGGATTGCTAGGCTCGACCTGCTACAGTTCCTTTGCTTTGTGGCTCCGTTGTGTCAGCACAGGCTGGAGGAGATGCGGGGTGGTGACATAGGTGGTACTCTTGTAGTGGGTACAGAGGTCACCTCTGCACAGCTCATACCCCCCTCCCACAGCAGGCAGTAGGACTTCAGCCTGAAGAACCAACCTTAGTTCAGGACGTGACTCAGAGGTGCCAGACCTGCCACCGATGACTGGTTTAGGATGGCGTGTGATTCGCCCAGTGACCCACAAGAAAGAGCTTGCCAAGGGCTGAGGAAGGGCCTTCCTGTGTGTTTTGTCTGCCTCTGTCTTTCTCTCCTCCTTTGCTGGTACCAGTAGTAGCGACTGATGGACTCCGCCTTGGAATAAGAGACACAGAGAGGCCTGACCCGTCTGTTACCTCCTTGAACCCCTACCTGGTGCCCGCGGGTGCTGCTGCTCTTTCCTGTCTCCTGGGTGTGAGCTGGACACTCCGCTATCTGCATCCCAAAGCAGAGCAGCGGTTTCGTGTTTCTCTCCTCAGACTCTTCCTTGACTAATTAAATTCCAGCGGTGTAGTCCCAGAGTGGAGGGGTGGACACAGGAACAGGAAGAGGACTATTCAGTGTCCTGCTACCAACCAGTTTTACAGACCGAATCTTAGTTTGTTTCTACTTTAGCACGGGAGGGTTAAATGTCTCCTAACTCTTATTAGCTTGTGTTCAACGGTGGGGGAGAACCTGAAATGCAGCGCCCAGTGCCTGGTCCGAGGAAAGCAGTTTTATTCTATTGTCAAGCACACAGTAAGCAGACCGACCCTGGGTGTAAGACCCGGTGGGCTGCTTTAGGGAAAACGCAATGAACATATTGTTGCTATGCCAACACTAATAATTTCTTTTGGGATTTTTTTTCTTCATATAGGCTTTGTGGCTGAGTCAATAGTGTAAACGAGGTAACAGTGGTGGTGGAGGGGGAGGTTAACCTATTTCAGGGAACAAACTGTTTTCAAGGACAGGAGCAGCGGCCATTGGCAGAACAACGTGGTGCTAATTATGCATTCATTAGAGTGAGCTTCACACTCCCCAAACAGCAAATCTGAGGAATCCTGATGAGCTGTGGCCGAGTGGGGGCAGGGGCGGGGGCGGGGGGGGGGCAGGGGGCGGAGCTCATCCCTCATTGGCGCCTCCAGCCTCCAAAGCAATGTACGTGAGCTGCCTCTTCTGGAAGAGATCTGGATGCGGCCTGTGCGTGTTCAGAGAATTTCTCATTTTAGGGATCCTGGCTGGATCTGGGCTTCCTTAGTAACCGCGGGTTACCAAAGTAGTACGTGTGTGCATGTGTATGCACACGCGTGCGGGTGCATGTGAGTGTGGTTATGTACATAACAGAGAGAGACAGAGCCAGGGAGAAAGATAGAAAGGGAGGGAAGAGGGACGCAGAGGGAAAGACCAGAGAGGAGAAGCGCCCTGGCCAGCGAGAGAAAGTGACACTTGGCTCTTGTCCATGGGTTTTTCTCACAGGTCTTCAGAGCCCTGAGAGAAAACTTAGTCCTTGCCCTTGACCCTCTCCAGTGCCCTCTGAGGGCTTCTCATTATTCCCTGAAACTGCGGACGCAGGAACAGATCAGGCTACTGTTTTCCTTAGCAGAGAACACTAGCTCATCTGAAGAAAAGCAGTTACCTAATGCTGGTGCCTATGTAAGGAGCGGTGGGGGACAGGCCCCCTTCAACAGGCAGCAATGCCAGGCGGGGGTCAGGGCCGTCAGCGCATCGGGTATTGGCAGCACTGCCCGGAGCTCCCTGAGACCCAGGTTTCTCTTGTCTTCCTCTTTCTATCACGACTTGAGCACCTGCTCATGCTGGGCACTGGAGCACAGATGAGAAGATGAATGGAGCACAGAGCCTGTCCTCCAGGGGCTCATTGGTCTACTGAGGGACACACACACTCACACATACACACATGAGGCTCGAATGTGTGTTGGGATGTGCAAGGATAGAGGAGCACAGAGGAGGAGCATTTGAGGCGGCATCTGAAGGTGGGCGCTCCATGCCCAGCAGGACACAGTCAGCAGCGTGGATGAAGCCTTGGCGGTGTGAGCACAGGGGGGTTCGGGGATGTCCCCAGTCTGGCCATATCATGCAGACCCTGCAGGCGGATTGGCCAGCTTTGGACACAACCCGTCTCAGTCTGCTGTCCAGTGTGTGAGAGGCGCCCAGGTCTTGCTTGCAGTGGCAGTAATGCAAGGAAGTTCTCACAGCACTGCCTGGCAGGTAGAAAGTGCATTGTTCCTTCCTGGTTTTTCATGGGCATCGCTCCGCGGGGACTTGGAGGTTGCTTTCATCCTTTCTAGAGCTCTGCATTCTTCCTCAAGGCACTTCGGTCCTGCTGGGTAAGCAAAGTCTTGATCACGGGAACTACATATTAATTTTTAAAAAGTGCAGATCAGCAAGACATTATGCAGAGTGGGACTATCGATATAAATTCATAGTCTCAAATAGAAGAGCTGGCGGCACTGCACTACCAAAAGTAAACCCTCTGCGGCTGGATTTTGATCTTTAACACTGTTCTCAGGAAGTGGAACCAGGGCTCGGCCATTTCCATTTCTTAGAAAAAATCAGGATGGAAAGTTCTGGCATGTCTTACATTGATATTGGCAGAAAGGAAGGATGCTTCAAAAGGTGCCGGGGCACCCCAAATGTGCCTCACACCTCAGCCTAACAACTCTACCATCTATGAGTGGGATTAATTAAAGCAAAACCAGGAATGGCCAGGAGTTCATGACAGTATGCAAATTAGACAAAGGATCCTGTTGGAGAGGCGTGTGACGTTTATGAGGCACCTCAGTCAGACGGTCTGTAGAATGTCCTAAGGCTGAGACTGACTGGTGAGCTTTTTTTCTGATTAGACTGGTGTGAGGGCTCTGGGGAAAGGCCTCTCCCAGGCAAAATGGCCTTTCCATTACCTCAGATCTGGGAAAGCATCACATTTCAAAACACCTGTGAAAAAGACAGACAATTTCAGTTCTGAAGTCCTCACAAACTTTATTCCATATAGCAAAGAGCAAGGGCGAGGGGTGAGGAGGAGGAGAGTAAAAGTGAGAGGAATAAAGATGCGCCCTGTTAAGGACCCCAGTAACTCCAGTGCAAACACTATATGCCACAGCAGGAGCTAAGACCAATAATCTCAACAAGTATGTAAAGGAGTTAACGAGGGGGAAGTGGAGGAAAGGGATTAGAAAAGAAATATAAGCTATAATATGTGCATCTAACCACTTCCCAGGATGATTGTAAACTTTGTGAATTGCACACATGCACTAATAAAAAATAAAATAAAATAATTTTTAAAAGGAGCTTGGATGAGAGAACCAGGATACATGTTTGAATTACCTTTTATTTTGCCTCTAATTTCGGTGCTGCACCAAAAATCGATCAGTCAGATGGTAAAGAGGGTAGGGGTGGGCCGGGGATATAGCTCAGTGGTTCCGGCGCCTGTCTTGCAAGCGCAAGGACCCGGGTTCAATCCCCGGTAACCACATAACAATACTGGGTGTGGAGACTCACCCCAGCGGCAACCGTACCAATACCAGTGCCGGGCGTGGTGGCTCACGCTTGTCATCCCAGCACTCGGGAGGCAGAGGCAGGAGGATTGCTGTGACGTGAGTTTGAGGCTGAGCTCAGGGCCAGCCTGAACCACAAAGTGAGACCCTGTCTCAAAAAACCTTAAAAAAAAAGAGGGTAGGGGTGTGTAAGTGGGGAAAAAAAGGAAACAAAGCTTGTGTACAAGGTGGGGGTTGTAGGGTGGGCAAGGGAATGGGAAACAATGAGAATTAATTTGTGTCATGTACTGGTACAAATTTTCCATGTCAGTTGTGATCATGATGTGTATAAAAAATGTACCAATAAAAATCAATTAATTAAAAAAAAACCTTCTATAACAACAACAACAAAAAAAAAAATCAGTCAGTCAGGAACCCGATTCTGTGTCCTCTGTCTGAGATGTGTCCTCAGCTGTTCTGATCTGGCAAGAGTAATGGCCCCCCTCTGGAAGAAATAAAATATTACTGAAACCCAAGGATGACATGAAAATAATGTAACAAATAATAAATAAATGTAGCAATAATCGGGCAAAGGTAATATATCAAGTGCAGAATAATGGATTATGACCATGATGTGGCTGTCTTGGCGCAGGCAGTGTGTGCTTAGTGATAAACCGTGTACCCCTTTGGTTTCTGAAATTTTGTCTACTGTTTGAGGTACCTGAGGTGTTCGAAAGAATCAAATACAGTTCGTAATTGCATTTTAAATAATTTAAGAATGTTTAATTCAACAAATGTATAATTGAGGAAAATTGGTTTTAATGGTTCTGTCATCTAGACATAACTATAACAAATTAAACATGCAGGGAAGTCTCCACAATTATAAGGGCTCTCTCTCACCACAGAAAAGCCTCGTGTATTAGGTCACAAATCAGTGTCACCCACCATAGAACTGACAGCTCCCTTCTTCCCCCTACAATGCACCCCATGCTTTAGTTTGGGCTGTTAGTTTTTTCAGACAGTTCAAATAATAATGCACTCTCATGGATGCTTTGGCATTTTCAAATCTTTCACCTTATTTTATCCACATAAGAACCTGGAGGTATTATCTGCACGAATAACTAAATACACCTAACTGTGAGAAAGAGAACATAGGACTAAAAATGACTTCTCTGGAAAACAGGACTGGTTAATTCAGGAGCAACTTGAGGCCCCAGCTCCAAATGACCACTATGTGGCTGCAACAGTGCCCAGCATCTCCCATAGACCTTGACAGAAAGCAAGCTCTCTTGTGGCACCAGAGAGGAAAGTCTTTCTCCATAGCCCTTGGTGACCTCCATTCATTGGCCAGAATTGAATTCTGTACTCGGATTTTAGCACTCACTGAGGGTGGAGGGACAGAGTTACCTCCTTTCATATCCTGTGGTTGGGAGTGTGAATCTGCAACCATGTCAGTAAGACCTGGGCTGATAAGGTGGCTCACAGAGACCAGAGAATAACATGGTCCCAGCTCGGCCTGCGTCTCAGAGTCTACCTTACAGTCTTGGTATTCCCCTCCATGCCCAAGGCCTTCGAATGAGGTCACCTGGAAAGACCTTGAAGGGGCTCCAGGGACTGCGGGGCTAGCCTCCCTGACTGGTGGGCAAAGGTGAGTGAGCTCACTCCGCCAGCCAGAGCAGCCTCACTTCTTTCCAAACGTCTCAGCTTTCAGTACTCTGAGACTGATGGGAGCCCTGGGCAGGGGAGAGCGGGTGACTGAATCAGGGGCTTCAATTCCTGATTCTTGACTCGTTTCCCTCTCTAACATACCTGCTGCTTTCCAAGTGAACATTAACAAAAGCTCACTGGCGTTGTCGAAGTGGCACTGAATAGCATCACCTACAAAGCCACCCTTGGTTCAGCCACCCCTCAGCTTGGTGACTTTGGACAAGTAACTTGGCCTTTCTCTTCCTCATTTTCTGCCTCTGAGAAGTGGGTATGATTTTACAGGGCCACTTCCTTTCCAAGTGGTGAGGACTAAGTAAGTGAACACATTTAAAGGCTTTGGAACACTTAGTAGGCTCTTCATTACTGTACTCTCACTATGTGCCTGGGGATGTGTAAAATATCTTGCAGTTAGTCTTTATGACTGTCAAAAGGCTTCTGCCTCTTGGTTTCTTGTTTGAAAAAAAAAAAGGAAAAGCCAAATCAATCACCCCCACACACAAAACTGTAGTTCCAGTAAGGCAGAGCCCTGTGGTTGTAGTCACCCAGCTAGTAAATGAAGTAAGACCAGTACACAGGGCTCTTCCTGACCCCAGACTTCCTTTACAGGAAGAGCCGCCCCCATTTTCCAGCAGCAGGGTGTCCAGCCACCCTCACCAATATCCTTCTTCATGTGAAACCAAGATCCATTCTTCTTGATCTATCCCAGTTATTTTTGCTGAGTTCTAGAGGCCTTTCCCTGGTCTGTTTGTGTCTCTAGCTGCGACCTACTTCCCTACCCCCAAGAATGCCCTCTTTGACCCCAAGAATCCATTTCACCTTGCCTTGAGGAGAAGAGGACCCAAGGATGTGGGGACAATCTACTTCTGTAGTCTCCATGGAGCCTCAGGTAGATCCTTCTGGGAAAAGCTCCCTCAAGATGTCTAGTTTCTCTGCACTTTCTGCCTTCCTGTGGATCCCTGTGCTATTTCAGGTCTGTGAGCCAGATGAGGTCAGCATGCTCTCCACCTGTGCTGCCCAGGCAGGTGACCACTCGCCACATATGGCTATTCAAGTTAAGCAAAGGAGGTAGAATTACACACTCACTTCTGCACTTCCCCAAGCTACATTTCACCTGCGGCAGGTGGCTCCCCTAGGGGACAGTATAGGTGAGTGTCCCCATGGCTCATCCCCTTTTGGACACCACCAGTGGTTCCCAAAAGAATCACTTAGAGACTTGTCTCCACCCTCAGAGATTTCATCTCAGCTCACTAGGGGCAGAGCAGGAAGACTGTCATTTCTAGCAGCTTGCTGGGTGCTGCTATGGGGGCGGGGCTGGGGAACACAGTTTGAGAAAAGCTGCTCTTCACTTACCAATGGGGGTCCAGTGGAGCAGACCCAGCACCCAGTGGATGGTGGTAGCATCTGATGGACACAGTTCTCCAGCCAGGCTCCAAGGAGTTCAGGACCAGCTTTCTTATAGCAGACATTAGCAGGACAGTGGGATTTTTCCCTGTGATTCCAGTATTCAGGGAAAATGAAGCAGGAGGTTTGCAAGTTCAAACCCATTCTGAGCAACTTAGCCACTTAGGGAGACTCTCTCAAAAAAGAAAAGAAAAAAAAGAAGATAGACTAGAGCTCAGTACAAAGCTCTGGATTCTATGCCTGATCTAGCAAACAAATATCTGGTATCCAGTTTTCCTTCCACCTGGAACTGCCTGATGCTTGGGGCCTTTTCTTTCAGAGAGCTGTGTGGGGTACAGGAAAGTGCACTCGATTTGATGTTAAGATTGGGTGATCCTGGGGCCGGGAAGTTAGCTCAGTGGTGCCGGTGCCTGTCTTGTAAGCACAAGGGCCCGGGTTCGATTCCCCAGTAACCACATACAATACTGGGTGTGGAGATTCATGCCCAGCAGCAACCAGTACCACATACCACAGTGCTGGGCGTGGTGGCTCACGCCTGTAATCCCAGCACTCAGGAGGCAGAGGCAGGAGGATTGCTGAGATGTGAGTTTGAGGCTGAGCTCAGGGCCACCCTGAACTACAAAGCAAGACCCTGTCTCAAAAAAAAAGAAAAAAAAAAAAAAGATTGGATGATCCTGGGCATTGCTCCTCTGAGTTCAGTTTCTGTAGAGGTAGCAAAAATTACATCATTTACTTTATAGAGCCTCTGTAGGCTCAAATGACATCTGCCAGGGGTTTCATTTGTGAATCAGAGTACTGTCCAAACTTCAGGTCCAGTAGGTGGTGTGAGGCTCTTATGGTACAAGCTGTGTTTTATCAGAGTTATCTATCTGCATCTTATGTGCCTGTCTTGACATCCTGGGGACCCCACAAACAGGGCTCTGTCTCACTCATCTTTGCACCACCTTGGGCTTGATTCAAGGCCCAGTACATAGTTATAAAAATGTTGATTATAACAGTGTAAAGCATACAGCCTGTGACACATACTAAGCACTTTTAATACTTGGCTCATGTAATCCTTACTGCACCGCCATAAGGTACAGCACTTTCTGTGTATCACAGGCAGCAGTAAGCACAGCGGCTGTTTCGAGTCACACCTCCCCACCTTTGATTTGCACAAGGATCATCGGGGAAGCTGGATCTTGTTACAACGCCATCTTGCCTGGAGTGGAGGTGCACGCCTGTAACCCCAGCCCTTGGGAGGCAGAGGCAGGAGGACCACCGTGAATCCGAGGCCAACCTGTGCTACATACTGAGTTCTGGACCAGCCTAAACTACAAACCCAGACCCTGTTTCAATCAATCAATCGATCAATCAGTCCCCATCCTGACTCAGTGGGCCTGGGCTGGGAGCTGGAACTCCATGCTTCCCACAAATGTCTGGACAATGCCATGGCCAGCAGAGCTCTCTGTATCCAGGAGCTCCATCGCTTATGGCATCACCTCACAGGAAAGATCCAGGGAGGGAGATCCCACTAGGGAGACAGGGATGGAGAACACGAAATCACAGGTCCTCAGGACTGCCATTCTTCAAAGGGTGACAAAGGAAGATTTCAAAGCCACACTGGAACAGTCTGCCCTGAGTCTTCTGGAAAGGAATGGGCAAACATTGCCCCGTGCCAGGAACAGAGCTCCAGACTGGGCTGAATGGCCAGACACCTGCCCATCTCCTGGAGTCCCTGTCCAGGGAAGGCTGAGACACCTTCCAAAGGTGGCAGCAGGTGCAGGTGGAAGTGAGGGCAGAGGAGCACAGGGCCCTGGGAGGAGCTGCAAGGGTGTAATGTGGCCTTGCGTCCAGGTGCGCTGGGTTCTAATCCTCATTTTCCTCTCACAAGCTGATCCACAAGAAGCACGTTACTTGCTGTGCCTTTGTTTCCTCAGGGTTGGCACAGAGACAGTAAAAATGTCCTGGCTTGGCTCAGGCACGGCAGCCCCTGCAGGCTTTAAAGAGATTGGCTTTAAGGCAGAGAACTGGCTTCGCAGGGGATGCAGGGCTGCAGAGCCAATGCGGGAAGGTGAGGCAAGGCAGAGATGATCAGGAAGACAACCATGGACTAGATCCCATGGACCAGGGAGGAGGAGGGGTTACCGTGGTCAAAGGGTAGGTCCACACTCTGGGAGGCTGAGGCAGGAGGATTGCAAGTTCACGCCCAACCTGGGCAATTTAGTTGGACTTGAAAATAAAAAATAAAAAAGGACTGGAGATGTAGCTCTGGGCAAAAACTCTGGACCAAACCCCCAGTACCACAAATAAACCACACAAAGTGAGTGACCACCTGACAGGGCTGGAATCGGTGATGGCTGGCCAAGGCCCACATAGCACCGGCAAAGATGTTGTCTAAAGTGGAGGGAGGAAGCCGTACCAGGCCTCTCCCTGTACCCACCCTTCACTCTCCACCATGGCCTCCTCTGGCTGTACCAAGCAGGAAGTTGGGAGATGCTGGCAGGGGTTGGCCCTCTGCCCACCAAAGCAGGATGGGAAGGGGGCAATAGGCACTGAGGGCCATGCCCAGTGATCAGCTGACCCCTGACAGCTGACAGCCGGTCTCCTTGAGTGACTGCATCTACCAGGCTGACCCCTGGCAGCCTATAATCCTCTGTATCCTCCTTGTATTTTCCTCTTGGATGGAGCATAGAGTAAAAGGATCCCAGACCAACAGATGGCCTGTACCAAATGCAGGGACAGGTGAGGATCAGAATGGGCTGTCCCTTTTTGTTTTGCCTCCCTCCCCTTTTTTCCCCTCCTTTTCTTTCTTAAAAAGCAGATTCTCATCCAGAACTACCCTAGGTATCAGGATTGTTAACAGTATCCAGTCCAGTGTGTGAAAAGACCAGCCTTTCAGCCAAGGATATCTTGGTTATAATATGGGTTATAACCCATTGAAAGACTCAAGCCGAAAAGTTTTTTTGTTTTGTTTTAAAGGAATGAAATCTTCTGGGACCCGAGTCCAGGAAAAGCAGACTGACCTAACAGGCTGTGTCATCTTCCCTCCCCACTCTGCCAGCGGCATACCGTGTCCTTCCTGCTCCCCATAAGTGCATGACTTTTCAATATCCAAGGCAGGAGATTCAGATCTTGCATCCTTGAGGCCACATGCAGCCAGCACATCCTCACCAAAGGCTACATTCACTGCTCTCTTTGGTCGAATTATTGCTAGGATTCAACCTGAGCAACACCCTGGAGTTCGGTCCATGTCCATCATGGCGGCCTGAACAGGTCGGGGAGGGGTCAGGAGAGGCCCCGTGGGATGCCCTTCCGGGGAACAGGTTCTGACAGGGAAGGCAATTAAACATATTTCCTGCCAGAAATAATTACAGATCTGGCCTATGGGGAAAATTGGATGTGGAAAAGCATTTAAAAGGATAATAGCCACCATTTATCAAGCCTTTCTGTGTCAGACACTGTGTAAGCGATTTTTACATGGTGTACCTCTTTTAATCCTCACAGTAACCCTCCCAAGTCAGCATAATAATTATTCTCATTTTACAGGGAAGGAAACTGAGGTATAGAAGGTTGAATATGTTGCCTGAGGTCTGAGCAATGGAGGTAGCAGCTGCAGACTCTGTGCATGTCCCGGAGCCACGCACCTTCCACAGAAAGCAGAGACCCACGAAAGCTAATTCCTTCCCACAACTTCCTTCTCAGCTCTCCACACTGACATCTTGGACTGACTTCCCTGTGGGCTGTGGAGAGTGAGCCTGCTATATGGCAGGAAGACTTTCCTTTCTTCTTTTATCAAAGGACCTCAGGTGCACAGATGGGGAGGGGTTGATGTTCCTCTTTATGGCTCCACCACCAGCGTCCTAAGCTTGAATCTTTTTTTTTTTTTGAGACAGGGTCTTGTTTTGTCATTCAGGCTGGCCCTGAACTCACTATCCAGGTGAGCCTCAAACTCCAGAAATCCTCCTGCCTCTGCCTACCAAGTGTTGAGATTATAGACGTGAGCTAATACGCCTGGCATTGTGTTATGTGGTACAAGGGATTGAACTTGGGACCTTGTGCTTGCCAGGCAGACGCTGGAACCACTGAGTTAAATCCCCAACCCTTGAATCCTCTTTTAAGATGATCTTAGTAATGTCCCTTCTCCTTCATCCAAGTCCCAGTCCTGATCCCCTTCTCTCTGTATGTTGAATAAATAACATAGGCTATTCCAATAAACATTGCATGTGTTTAATACAGATTAGTCTTGGAACGTATGTGTGTTTGAAATTTTACTTTTCATTGTTTAGATAATAAATAACAAAATTTATTTCATTAACTTCTTTAAAAATTTAAAGCAACTATATTTTAAAAGAGATTTGGAGTTACAGAGGTTCTTTGAATATAATACAAAAAGTCTCCATAGACCTCACTCTTATTTTCTTTGAGTGCTAACACCTTCCATTTGTCAGGTATATTTGCCACAAGGAATAAGCTAATTGACTAATAAGACTAAAGTCTATATTTCAATAAGATTTCCTTAGTTATCTAGAACTTTCTGTTCCATGATCCCAGCTTAGAGATTACATTTAGTTGTCATGTCTCCATGACCATGGTAGCTGTGACTTTCTTGTTTTTGAAGACCTGGACCATCTCAAGCTTACTGTTCAGTTACACTTGAACTGTTAAGTAGACTATTTCTCAGCTGAGATTTGCCTGATGCTTTTTTCATAGTCAGACTGGGACTGTAGGCGTGAGGAGGAAACCAGAGAAGTAAGTAGCCATTCTCATCAGATTATATGAAAGTCTTTCTTCGCTCCAGGCTTGACCTGCAGCTGCCATCAGTATCCCTGTGGTCATGAAGTCCTCTCTCCATCTGTCCTTCAAGTCATTCCTGGTGTCTCTTAGCAGGATGCTTGCATCAACCTTGGGGCCCCTCATAGTAGCTCAGGATGATCTTACCCAAGATGCTTAGAATTGTACGAGGGCACTTTTCTCAAATAAAGCAACATTCACAGATTCCAGGAGACTTGGATGTGGACATGGGAGGGGCATTCAATCTACTGCACCAGCTTAACAATGTTTTTCTTCTGTAGATATTGTTTTTAGTGGATTTTAAAACTCAACACAAAACCTAAGCTCAATGGGATATTTTTCTTAAATTTTCCTCTAAAGATTTTATAGTGTTGCATTTTAAACTTAGACTTGTGCTCCACTTTGAGTATATTTTTGTACTGGGTGTAAAATTTTGTGTTGGGTGTGTCTGTGTCTAGGTTCATTTGTTTCATTGGATAGCCATTTGTTTTAGCAACTTTTGTGGAAAAGACAACTCTTTCTCCACTGAATTGCCTTTGCCACTGTCAGAAATCAGTTGAACGTGTTTTGTTTATTCTTCGGACTCTTATTCCATTAATCTGTATTTCTCTTCTATCAGTTAACACTCTGTGTACACAGGTAATTTTTTCTTCAGTCTTTCTCTTTAGTCTCCTGGGATATTGCTGCCCTTTAATTCCTTTATTCAAATGCAATAGTCTTAGGACACTGCTTTGCTTGTTGCTTTAAACACTTATTTTTTAAACTACTTAAAACAAGAAGAGGTCTTATATTGTTCTCACTTAGTCCTTTAACATTCTTCCATTCTTTACACACAACCAAGTTTCTGACTTATATTGTCTTTGTTCTGCCTGAGAAACCTCTGTGGCTATCTCTTTCAAGATAGATGGATGCCAGTGGATTCCCGCAGTCCTTGCTTATCTGAGAAGAATTTTATTTCTGCTTAGCTTTTAAGGGGTAATTCTCCTGGATATAGAATTATAGGTTGGTGTTATTTTTTTTCCTCTTCTTCTTTCTACATGAGTAAGCTATGTTGCCCCTCTCTGGTTTTTTTCAAAATCTTTCTCTTTCTTATTGATTTTCTATACTTTGAATACATGTATCTGGGCATGGGGTTTCCCTTGTTAGTTTTTGCTTATTTGTTTTGGTATTTATTCTCTAAAATTCCTGGACCAGTAGTTTGGAAATGTGACTATTTGTATCTAAGAATGTCTTCTGCTCATTTCTCATCTTTCTGTCATTTAAATATGCATCTGCTATACTTTCTTATATTGTCCCATATTGCATAGATGTTCTGTTCTGTTTTGGTTATTCTTTTTTCTCTTTGCATTTCAGTTTGGGAAATATCTACTAGTATTTAAGCTCCTCAATTATTTCTTTGGCCACATGTAGTTTCCTGATGAACCCAAGAGAGGCATTCTTTATTTTTTTCCCAATGCTTTTTACTTCTAACATTTCTTCTTAGATTCTTTCTTAAAATCTCCACTTCTCTACTTACATTACCCATGTACCTTTTTGCGTTGTCTAGTTTTTCACTAGAGCCTTTAACATACTGCCATTTCTCACTGTTGAGACCCAATACCTGACATCCATCATTCTAAGGAGGAAAGTTTATTTTGGCCTTGTTTGTAGGTTTCAGTCCCTAGCTGGCTGGCTTCAAAGCAGGGTGGTAACAGAGAAGAAACAGCTCATGGCATGGCAGTGGGAAGCAGAGAGAGATCAAGGGCAGAGGAGGGAGACGAACCCTTTCAGGCCACACCCCCAGTGATCTACCTCGCCCAATCAGGCTTCCCCTCCTAGTAGGACTTTCAGCTATAAACTCATCTGTGGACTAATCCACTAACGAGTTTTATGCTCCCACACTCTAATCTCTTAAAAGCCCCATTTATGTGTGCACGAGGCTAGGAGTGCATCTAGATATAAACCATGACACATTCATATTTTAAATAACCTTTCTGGCATCTAATATCTGTCATATCTACCCTGCCTCTAATGGTTGATCGTATTCTATTTCTTGCATTTTGTCTTGCTTTGAAACTTCTAGTTGAAAGTTGGGTGTTAAGTTAGAGCAAATAGGCTCCGAATGTAAAGGTTTCTGTTAATCTCTCCAGGAACTGGGCTACGTTTAATGTTTAATGTAGCTGTGTGCTCCAGACCCATTAAAATCCTCCAGGATCCTAAGGATTCCTTCCCAGAAAAAAGCCTGTCTTGTACCTTTTCAGCTGTAACACGGTTAGCTGTTAGATTGGACCCTCGGTGCGGGATGCTTGCTTCTCATTAGCTTTATGACTTTGGGAGTGTTTCTTTATTGACCCTTTTCCTCATCTGTAAAACAGGAATCGTATCCCTCAGGGGCCCGAGCTGAGGACTTATTGGAATACTAAGCTGAAACCCTGAACACTCTGGGGTAGATCAGCTTCTTGGTTGAATCCTCACGTCTTTTTGGCTCTAAATTGTTACGTGTTAGGTGAATGGTGACCCAGACTATTGCTTCTGTCCCTCAGCCACACTGTTGGAATTGGAACTCATCTCTCTTCATCCCAGGGGCTTTGCTGTAGGGTTGTTTCAATAGGAAAATCTTAAAAGTAAATGAAGGGTGCCTTCCAGGTACCCCCAGATGCGTTAAGCAGCATCTAATGACACATTTAAGAGCCGGACCTGTCAGAACTAGAGAAAATAATAACCTTCCTAATTGCACACTGATCCAAGATACATTCTCCCAAGCAAATAATACACCCTTCAGAAGTATCCTAATTAGGTATTTACCTCGGTGATTGCAACGGCTTTGCCCTACTCCCCGGGGAAGTTTTAAGCACCATATCAAGGCCAATAGGACTGAAAAACAAACCGGCATCAAGAAAATAAACTGTGTCAATGGTCTTCCCGAGAATTCAGAGGCTGGGCTCTGGGAGAGGAGGGGTTGCCTACCCCGAGTTGGGCAGCTTCCTCAAGGGCACGAAGGCAGCTCCTTCTTTGACAGACCCACATCAGGCTGAGGTAGCATTCTCCCCCCACCACACTCAGCTTCCAGAATTAGGAGCTAGAGCTGTGCAGGGCAAAGCAGCTGCCTCATCAACCACTGAGACAGCCACTGGCAAAGAAGCTGCAGCCCACACATTAGGAGCCAGTGGCTCGGTGGACCCTCGGTGTCCCTCCCCCAGAGTTCCTTGACCAGGGTGGGTCACCCTGCGGAGGCAAAGGGGGCCTCATACAGCCTGGGATGGCGTGAGGAAAGGCCTGGCTTGGTCCCCTTTCCCCTGTCTTCCTTTCCTCTCGCCTCCTGCATCTTTCTCCTCTTTCCCTTTCCCCTTTTTCCCTGCCTCCTCTCCTCCCTGGGTGCCTACTATTCCTCTGATGTCTTTTCCTTCTGTTGTCCTTCCTCCTGCAAAACTTCGGGGAATCCAGTCTCATGGCCCATGTGGCAGTGTCCCCCGGCCAAGCAGTGGGAAAATTAACTGCAGCTCTTCCCCAGGACCTGGCAGGAAACCTCAGTCCTGGTGTCCCATTCTTCATGCTCAGGCACCATCACTGGGCCTCAAGGACAAAGTCACGCAGCTCTCTGGGCCCAGTATCTGTGCAGAATCACTGTGGAGCACCTAGGTTTGCCCTGAGACCTGCCTGACAACACACTCAGCTCTTTGCAGCACGGCAGCCTGAGGCACTTGGATCTCCACCTTTATTCTTGAAGTACTGGAGACTGAACCTTGAACCTCCAACACCGAGCTACTAGTCCCAGCCATTCCTCCCCTCTTTGTTATTTTAAGAAAAATTCATGCTGAGCTGCTAAATTGCTTAGACAGCCTCAGTCCTACTGCCTCGGCCTCCTAGCATCTGGGTGACAGGCCAGTGCTGCCACGCTCAGCTCCTTCCCATCTGGACTTGTCCCGCAGTGGTCCAAAGACCACACTCCACTGTGGGCAGTTGATGTCTTTCATGGCCGCTCTCCTTGACCTGCACCTGGGCTGCTTCCCCCTCTGTCCTCACATGGCCACCCCTCTGTGTCTGTCTCTCTCCTAATCTCTCCTTATCAGGATACCAGTCACGTTGGATTAGCACCTGCCCATGTGACCTCATTTTACCTTGATCACCCTCTGTAAAGGCTCTTTCTACAAAACACAGTCACATTCTTGGGAACTGAGTGTTAGGATAGTAGCATATGAATTTTGAAGGGGAAATAATTTGACCCCTAATATGAATTTTGAAGGGGAAATAATTTGACCCCTAACGAGGATCATGGATAAAGTTGGGAGGAAATGAAAATGGGAAAATTATGTTTTTATTTTCATAAAACTCTAGCTGAAGTCTAACCTTTCTTTCCTGCATCACAAATCCAGACAATAAACCATAGCACCATTTGTAGCACCAGTGACCTTGTCAGCCACAGAAATCACAGGTGTTTTCACATTAAATTATGGTTGCAGCAGACACCCTAAAGTACTGTTTATGTTCATAACCACTTTGAAATTACAGTTTTTATACCTACTGTTAGGTCTTGTGCTTTACCACATTTATTAAGGAATATATATATTCCCATATGACAAATTTATGTTTTGGTAGTTGGTAATTATATGACAGTAAATTGGTTTCCCTTATGTGTTGTATTGTATTTTACGCATTTCAAAGGACTGTTTTGAGAAGGTCTATAAACATCACCAAACTGCCAAAGGGATCTGTTGTTGCACACACACACACACACACACACACACACACACACAAAAAAAAAAATCCTGGACCCTGTTTGTGTGTTTTACAAGGGAAGAAAATGGGGCACAGAGAAGTTCACTCACTCACCTGTGGCCACACAGCTGGTGACAGCAGGGCTGGGACTAGGGCTCAGGTCTGTGACCCTTTGACAATGGCTGGATCCACCTCCTGGGCCAGAGAAGAAGCCCTCTCCTGTCCCCTAAGAGACTATCACAGAGGGTCAGCAGATACTTACATATTACATACTGCTGGTTTCTGGTCCCCTCTCACTGCTGCCTGGTGACCCCATCCATCAGGATAACCAACTGGTACTAGTTTCCTTGAGACTTTACCAGTATTGGTGCTAAGAGGTCCATATCCTGGGAAACTCCCTCAGCTCAAGACAGGCAGGTGGTTGCCCAACCTCCCATCCTGAGCTCATCTCTGGCCATCTTCCTTCAACCTTCCCAGGTTCTCTCTCACCTGCCTGAGTCTGTAGCATCGTGTGCTCTGACCTCATGCGAGAGGTCTGGCTTCTAATTCTCATGTTTCCTACCCCTTTCCCTCTGCATGGTGGAAAGGTTCACTGAAGTACTTTTCCTCAAAACAATTAGGACTTCTTTCCTTCCAAGGATGACTTTTGCAGCCATTCTGAGCTAGCAACATTAAAATGACCGATTTCCTTGCCCCAGGCAGAAGGGAATAGTTGTGGGCATTTGTTTACTTATCCAAAGTTCCCATGTGGCAGCCTGGGCTAGGATGTGTGGATACAGGGATAAACAAGGCCATCCTTGCTAACGGATTGGTCACCCCAGGTGAGGGAGAAAGACTGTCAGTAGCCACATCACGGGACGCGCCAGCTCATGAGGCACAGTCTCCTAAGGGTGGGTGAACTGAGTGAGGGGAGGAGGGAAAGGGGGAGGCAGATAAATGGTGTGGTCTTAAATGCTCTGTCTGGGCCACAGTAGCATCTGGAGACTGTGGAGAAAGCGAATCTTCAGCCACAGCAGAACCTCTGGATCAGGACCTCTGGGCGCTAATGAGCTCCAGGGGAGTCTGAAGGCTGTCAAGTTTAGAGTCCTTGTGAGCTCTGTGAGCTCCTGCTGCTGGTGCCTCCCCAGTGCCCTTCATGGGTCAGCGCTGCTGGCCCTCACATGACCTTCTCTGCCAACCTGCTGCTCACCTGGCAGCCTCTTCTGCTTCCACCCATCTCCACCAGTGAATGGCATGGCCATCTGCCCCCCTTGCTTAGCACTGTGGAGAGGGCAAGTTGTGGAGTGCAGTGCAGGATCCAGCCCTCCCTGCATGCCCGCATCCCAGCAGAGTCCACATTCTGGCTCTGCTTGTTTCCTCACTCCTCTTCCCCTCACACTCCCAGAAACTACTGGGTTGAGAAACGCAGCCCCAGACTCTGCTTCTGGGACCAAAGTCAGAGGCTGCACTGAGCAGGGAGGCCAGAGGGACCAGGAAGCACCTGATAAACAAAAAAGCAGAGAAAGACGTGGAGGTCGAGGAACTGGTGTGGGCAAAGCCCCGGAGATGTGAACCCTCTTGGAAGGTGGGTTACTGGCCATTCTGCGTGGCTAGAGTGCTGGATCCCCAGGGAGTGTGGGGAGGGGATAGAAAGCCAGGTGGAGCTAGAGCCTAGACACTTCATAAGTCTTAACATGGTTTCCTGTGTGCCGGGCATTGAGGGGGATGCTGCTGAGAGATGAGGGATGACAGGGTGAGACTGGATTTGCAATCTGAGAATGACCTGGAAGCAGTGACATAGATAAGGGAAAAGAGAGAGGAGGCTGAATCCATCATGCAGCCCTCCAAAGGGGTGAGGGCCAGACTTCAGGAGATAATGGAGGGCTGGTGGTGAGAGGTGCAGCCTGGCCTTAAGCTTGCCTGGGCCAGGCAGCTGGCAGAGCTGTTACAACCTGCTGTGGATCCCGAGTAGGGAACATGGCTCTGAGTGCAGTCAATGTCTGAGGTGACTGAAGATGGCCACATCAGGGCCCTGGGAGTGCCCAGTCCCGTGCAGGAGGTGGCGGAAGCAGGAGAAGACGGACAGCAGCCTGGGTGTGGGGTCAAGCGCACAGAGCAGGAAGTAGAGGGAGTGTGGCCCATGGAGTTACAGCAGGCTGCTGCCCACGGGCAGCCATGTCACAGCGGCGTCATCTTGAGTGGCACGGGAAGGAGATGTGGGGACACTCAGCTGGCTGCAAAGGGAGAGCAAGCTGAGGAGTGTAGTCAGGATGCAGAGCCTCTCCTGGGGTTTGGCTGTGACCCCTCTGGCAGCCCACTCTGCTTTTCTAGATCCTCACGCACCACTAGCACACCCTTGGCATGCAGGATGGTTGGTCCCTGCTGGCTTCAGGCTGTGTGTCAAATCAAACCACTTGTGCTGAGTATCAGCCAGTCAGTTTGCATATTCCTGGATGGGTGATGATTTAATGTAACTGACACCATTTGAATAGGTTCTTTGCTTGTTTTTTATTTTTTTTGGTGGTACTGGGGATCGAACTCAGGACCTTGAGCTTTCAAGGCAGGTGAAGTGCCACTGAGCTAAATCCCCAACATAAGCAGGTATTTTTCACCCATGGAGACGCAGGTGCATGCTCCCAGGCCATTTCTGCAGTGCCTTAGAAAGACAGTCTCATCAATCAGTTCGGATTCCCTGGCTGCTGACTGGAGCCATCCATCACCATGAGGCCTCTTGGCATTAATGAGAATGTCATCAGTACTTCCACCGGATTCTCCTCTCAACTCGGCCTTAAGTAACAAGATTATTATGTTTGACATGTTTTCCAGGCTGGGCGCCCTGCTCTCTGCCTCATATCAGGGAGACCTTCACCTTGAAAGCAAACTCTCCCGCTCCACCAAAGGAGGGCAATTTGCCTCTGATTGGAGAGAAAGGCGAGAACAAAGCCAAGATAGCTAAATCACAAGTGTTCCCAAATCTTTTGCAAATGCTGCAACATGCCTCTCTGGATGTTGAATGTTTACCCTTTTCTCTGGGCCTTGGGCTTCCCTGAGGAGCTGACAAATGGCTGGAGATTCTGACGGACTTTATGTGGTGGTAGTCGTGGTGATCTTTGCAATCTGTGAAGTGGGGCTTTCTAAATCATACAGGCAATGTACAAATAGCATCCAGTTTTAAGATGTTTATTCTCTTTGACCAAGAAAATCTGTGACTCCGTAGACCAAGTGGCTGATCCCAACCCAGTTCCTAAAACAAGCACTGCCTAAGGGCTGGAGGGGACATCGGGGCCTGTCTATTTCCTGGGAGAGGAATGGATACATGAGTGAATGAGTGGGTTAGGGTCAGGGTCCTAGGTTGGGTGGTTATAGGGCTGGGCCAGCGGTTCAGTGGGATCTGGTTTCATCACAAGCACCCTGATGCTGTCTAGTCAGCCTTGTCTTTGGCCTGGAGTCCCAAAGCTCCTCCCTGACCCCCTCCCTGTCAGCCCTCTATTATTGTTAGCCTGTCTGACCAGTTCAGGGATAACTAGGTCTGTGTTATGTCTCTGCTTTGCCTCTTCCCCCAGGAGTGACCGGCTGACATCTGTCCATGTGGGATGGGTGGGAGAATGAACCGCAGGTCAGGGATCCACTCCTTCCACAGCCTGGGCTGCAAGGTCAGGAAAGGGTGAGCAAGTGCCTGCTGAGTTTTTCTCTGGTGCCATGCCACCTCACTGCCACTCCTGAGAGCAGCCTTCCAAAGTCCTCTTTTCTGGGCCCTGAGTCCCTGGAAAAGTACCCTGTGTATCCTATAGACCACTACCTCCAGGAAATCCTTTTTTTTTTTAGACAGAATCTTGCTTTGTAGTTCAGGCTGGCCTTTGAGCTCAGCCTCAAACTCACATCACAGCAATCCTCCTGCCTCTGCCTCCCGAGTGCTGGGATTACAGGTGTGAACCACCACGCCCGGCACTGTGGTATGTGGTACTGATTGCTGCTGGGTGTGAGTCTCCACACCCAGTATTGTATGTGGTTAACTGGGGAATCGAATCCAGGTCCTTGCGCTTGCAAGACAGACGCTGGAACCACTGAGCTAAATCCCTGGCCCACCTTCAGGAAATCTTCCTGTCCCCCAGACTTGCCCCAGGTGCTGCAAATACAGGTGTGGCCACCAAGTCTGGCTGCTCTCTTTGCACCTTTTGCTGTGGTGGTAACTGTCTTTAACTGCCTTGAAGTTCATCTAGATTGTGAGCTAGGAGAGGGCAGATCCTCTGATCTCTTCAGGCCAGGCACACCAGCACGACAGGAGCCTTAGTGGAATGAATAAAGAGAAGTTGGATGGGGCCATGTAGTTTCTTGTTCTCCAAAGAGAGCAGACTCATACTCACCCACTCACAAGCATGGTTCAGTCCCTTTTTTTTTTTTTAATTTAAAAAATTTTATTAGCTTTTTGAGATAGTCTTGCTATGTAGTTCAGGCTGGCCTTTAATTCACAGGGATCCTCCTGCCTCAGCCTTCCAAGTGCTGGAATTACAGGCTTGTGCCACTAGACCAGCATCAGCCCCTATTTCTTACTGGACAGTGGAGGAGGCTGCCTACAATGCTCTTGTCTGTCCGCAGTGCTGAGGATGGACACTGAGGCTAGTAGGACTTGGAGCTCAGCAGCACCATATTCCTCCCTCCCACAGGTATTTATTAGGTGCTTACTGTGTGTCTGGTTAGGATGGCGGCTAGAGCCTGACAAGCAATGCAGTTCCTCCCCTCACAGAGTCTGCGTTCTCAGCAAAATAAAGCAACAATAAATACATGAGGAAGACACGTACTTAAGCCAGGAATGGGGAAAGGGAAGGTGAAGATGAGTTCAAAGAGTAGTGTTTAGCACAGCACGATTTCAAGCAGGAAGTCCCAGGATGAAGAGAACCCAGTTGTGCTCCCAGGGTTCGGGGGGAAGAGCGGTCGGGGCGAAGGGGCCAGCAAGGACAAGGGCCCCGAGTGGAGCGGGAGCTGGGCGTGTCTGAGGCCAGACTGGGCGGTCACCGAGGCTTCGTGCTATGGGCTGAGGGGTGAGGCTCTCCCCCCATTTTTGTGAAGTCCTAACTTCTAATGTAATTATGTTTGGGGAATAATTCTTTCTACATTACCATGGATTTAAATTAGGGCTTTCTCACTGAACTCCCCCCCCTCCTACCAGCTCCTTTTGTTTTTTATTTTGAGACAGAATTTCACTAAGTTGCTAAGCTGTCTGGGATGGCCTGACTTTGTCATTCTCCTGCTTCAGTCTCCCTCAATACTGGGCTGACGAGTGTGTACCTGTCCTAGAGATGGGACTTTGTAGGAAAATTAAGGTGAAAAATGTGGTCATAAAGACAGAACCCCAAGGGGAGATCATGTGAGGAAGTACATTTCCTGTTTAAGTCTTTGCTAGGGATCCTGAGCGGACTAAGATGCCTCAGTGGGACTTTGACTTTCACTCTGCAACCGGAGCTATGGGAGGGCTGGGGTGCAGTCTAGCAAGTACTAACTTCTGCCTTCAAAGATTCCAGCTGCTGTGCTCAGAATAGAAGGCGGGGAGCAGTCAGGAAGCAGGGAGACCCTCAAAGGGGCCGCTGCAAACCACAAGCGAAGTCTACCCGTGGGGACCCAGCGTCAAAGTGGAACCAGCTCATGGATGGGCAGGAAAACAGGAAGCTCAGTGGAAAAAGCCAGACACGAAGGCCACATGTAGTCTGATTCTATGTGAGATGTCCAGAGGACACATGACAAACACCTTCTAAAATTAGATTGTGACCATATTTGTCTAACTTTAAGAACTTACTAAGAGTCGTGCGTTAGGGTCAGAGAAGTGGCAGGGGAAATGGTGAGAAGGTTTTGTGGATGTATTTAATGCATGCGTCAAACAGGTTTGCTGACAGATTCAACATGGGAGAAAGAAAGGAATTAAGGGTTGGTTTAAGTGAGCAACTTAGAAAACTCTCTGTGTCACAGGAGTGGTAATTCCTTTCACCCCTATAACACTGCCATGAGGAATCCCATTTCACAGATGAGAAAACTGAGCTGTGCAAATGTTTAGCAACTTTCCTCAAGCCTGTTTTTCAGATGACTGAGAAACTGAATGACTGGGGTTGGCACAGAGTGAGGACAGACTATAAGGGTTGGCAGGAAGGGCGTGGCAGGACAGGAGGACATTCAAGTTGGAGGGTCCAGACACATCCAGGGGCCATAGTGCGAAGGGAGGTTGGCACTAGAAGTAGGAATTTAGTACTCCAAGCACTCAGGTGGGATTTAAAACCATAAAACCCACCAAGGACCAAGAGGAGACCCAGAACTGGGGCTCTCAGCTGCCAGGATGAGGAGCAAACACAAACACGGGAGAGAAAGAGGTTGGAGAGGTGAGGGTGGTGGCCTGGCAGCCAAGAGGACGAGTGTTGCAGAGGCCTCAGCCCTGGTGTGATGTATGCTGCCAGGTCAGCCACAACGAGGCTCAACCACGGGCCACTGGAGCAGAGGCACACGGAGGCTCGAGGATTTGAGGACATGAGGATTCCAAATCCCATGATGGTGCAGCACGTGCACACGGTGACCACTTCTTGAGGCCAGATCTTGAAGAGACGGCTTTTCCTAGAAGCATTTCCCCCTGTTCCTTGATCCACTAGGTGGATGCTGAACTTACCAGTGGTCACCACAGCCAGGTGATGGGGTTGGAGGGAAGGTGTATTAATAAGCTTTTGGTTACTGCAACACACATCTGAGGTGATTAGCTTATAGAGAAAAGATTTGCCTTGGTCCAGATCACCATGGCAGAGAACACTGTTCACCTCAGGGCAATGGGGAAGAGAAGAAGAGAAGCCAGGGTCCCGGTATGCCCTCCAAGGTCCCAACTTCCTCTCCAAGGGCCTAACTTCCTTCCACAAAGCCTCACTTCTTAAAGGTTCAATACATCCCAGTGGCACCATGGTCTAGGGACCAAATCTATAACACATCAGTCTTTGGAGACATTCACAACTCAAAGTACAGCAGGAGTCTTGGCCTGGATCCACCCAAACAGCTGGTCCAGGAGCTCACTGAGGCCAGCTCAGGGGACCCAGGAACTCTGTGGGGATGAAAGGAGCCCACACAGAGTACTGGGTCAGGTCACTGTGCCATGGACCCTCTTGTCAAAGCACAAAACAGAAAACAGTTTTGCTGAGAAAGCAAACCCAGAACTGTCCCAGGACGGTGGGCCAGCACCCAGTACACTGTCATGGGACACCAGAGGCATCAGTGGGAGACACTTGGGGCCCAGCCACCTGGTTTTCAATCCCAATCTCAGGACAAGTAATGCATGTAAACAAAAGTGCTGGATCCCAGACATGAGTCAGCTCATGGGGGAACCTGAGGTGATGACTAAACCTCCCTTTGGTCAGGTAGACAGAGATCAGGGTGATTAACATAATTTGAGTAATTAATTGGCCTGATTTGGTCTCCTCTGGACCATACAGAGCTGGTTAACATTTGAGATACAATTAGAGGTTGTTACATGTTTCCCTGTTGACGCTGCTTGCAGGAGACTCTGCATTGCCTGGTGGGCTGTGAATTACTTCATCTGGTTTAGAGAGTGAGATGTAGAGTCTGTATTTTCAGCTCTGTGGTGTGTGGAGAACAGTAGATGGGAAGACATGAGACCGGCTGCTGGTGACCCCAGGGCAATTTAGACAGGGCAGACAGTCGGGCGAGACGACCTGGAAAGCCCCCTCTTATTAGTTTGTTAGGCTTTCGTAGTGAGGAACCACAGACTGGGCAGCTTAAACAACACGACCTATTTTCTCACAGTCCTAGAAGTCTGAGATTTGGGTGTCAGCAGGGTGTGGTTTCTTCTGAGGCCTCTTTTCTTGCCTAGCTTTTCTTGTCTAGCCCGTGTCTCTGCACACTCACGTCCACCTTTTCTGTGCACCTGTCTGTGTCCTGCTTGCTTCTCATAAAGACACCCGCCATATTGGAATAGGGCCACCGCTCTGACCTCATGGAACCATCTTCACATCTTAACAGCAGCCCTGTATTCAGATCTAGTCAGTAGGTAATGGTTAGTAGAAATTCTTTTTTTTTTTTTTTTTTTTTTTGACCAGGGATTGAACTGGGGACTTTGCACTTGCAAAGAAGGTCTCAGAACCACTGAGCTAAATCTCTGGCCTGAGGTAATGAGAATTAGGGCTTCAATGGATATTTCTGGAGGAAGACACCATTCAGCTCAGCACAGCATCCAGTCTCAAGATTCTGAGACTCCAGTCTCCTCCTGCTTTCTTTGTTAACCCCTCTGAAGGGTACATGATTCCCTCTGGACCTCAGACTCTTTCATTTGCTCTGTTTGTTCCACAAACTCCACAGCAGGGGTCGTCCGTGGGACCTCACCTCCTAAGGGACATTTTGGAAATCTGTGCACCATGGATTGTCTTTATAGCTGAGGTGCCCATGACAATTAATAAATAGGTGCCAGGGAAAAACTCTGATACATGAAGGACAGCCCCACAATAAAATGAACTGCCCTATATCACTCACAACTTTCTAGTATCCTCTGCGCATTCATGTAGGTGGAAAAAATACAAAACCATTACACATAAACAAAGTCCAGTGGACTCTCTATATCCACAGGTTCTATTTGCACAGATCCAACCAACCTCAGCAGAAAGTAATAGTAAAATACAGTGTGCCCAGTGAACATGTATGGGAATTTTTCTTATTGTTATAGTACAGGGATGATATACATCACATTTATATTGTAATAGGTTTTATAAGTACCTAGAAAGGATATAAATATACAGGAAGTTGTGTAGGGGTTACATGCAATGACTGCACCATTTTACACAAAGGTCTTGCACCTCTGTAGATTTCAGTATCTGTGGGGGAGCCTGAAACTAACCCCCAAAGCACGGAAGGACACTTGTATTTCTTTTGCAAATGATAAATATTCACTTTTTTTTTTTTTTTTGAGACAGGGTCTCGCTTTGTAGTTCAGGCTGGCCCTGAGCTCAGCCTCAAACTCACATCACAGCAATCCTCCTGCCTCTGCCTCCTGAGTGCTGGGATGACAGGCGTGAGCCACCAGGCTCAGCACAGTGGTATGTGGTACTGATTGCTGCTAGGGTGAGTCTCTATGCTCAGTATTGTATGTGATTACTGGGGATCGAACCCAGGTCCTTGCACTTGCAAGACAGGCCCCCGCCCCAGTATTCACTTTTTAAAAGAATGTGTAGCCAATCAGATTGGAAGAGTGGTATGTCATATTTTGTTCAGAACTTCACTAGAAATTATTCACCATTTTCCTATAACACAGGTTAGAAAATGGGTCTCTAATAGCAATGACTTTGGGTCTCCAGGTAGCATCACCAGGCTGGATTCACGCATTTTCTCCAGGGCGATTCTAGTTCTCAGGAAGGTGTCTGCCTCCCTGTGTCTTCTAGGACAGCTATGACATAGCTGATCTCAATTTCCCTCCCTTGTATCCTCCCATTACATTCAGGGCATTCCACATCTTCTGGAAATGATACAGCAGGTATTTATCTATGAATTCCATTTGAGGCTAATAGAAGAAGGGCTAAAGATATTTTAAAATGAGAGCAATCACCCAGGGGTATGATACTGTCACTAAAGCACCACCCAGGGCTGTCTTGGGGATAAGGCAAGTCTTCAGCTTCCTAGGTGGGCTGATGTGGCCAGGGGTGAGGTGATTACAGGGATCTCCCCTAAGAGGAAGGAGACTGCTTTGCTTTTGTCATTTTTCTTGCCTTGAATACCAGCAAGATGCTGGCACGCCAGTGATCACTTATTGCGACTTTAGACTACAGGCTGATCACCATGGAGGAGACTGGCACAGGGAGCTGTGGGTAAGGACATGTGAATGAGCCCATTTACCTGTGCCAAGCAGCTGGGAATAGCAGGAGAAGCCGGAACACCTGGAAGCAGAGGCCGGGACAGGCCCCTGGGGAGTGGGTCATCTCCACGATGTCACAGGGCAGAGCATCACTCATGCAGCCATTTGCCTTCCTTGACACTTGTTTGTGTTCCAGCGTCGCCACAGCCCAGGAGCCAGTCCCTGCCCCGCCTGGGGCCTCGAGCTTAATTAGTGGCACAACACGTAAATGAGGTGTGACTCCCCAGGCACCGCCACCCTCTCCTGGGCGCCGCTGCTGAGCGAGCCTATCCTGCCCCTCCTGGCTCCCCGACCCAGGTTACTGCTCCTGGGCGTGTCACTCGGGAGAGGTGGCAAGTCCACCGAGAAGGCCTCCCTGGTATTGGACCGGAAGCCTTTGTGCGTGTCTCTCGGAGCGTGGCCCCGCCTGTCAACATCCACTATGTGCAAACACCTCGGAGGTGCATTCTACCCTCTCCTTGGGCTGGGTGTGTCCCGTGGTGCTTCCGCTCAGAGGCTCCCGGCACCAAGCCATGTCCCTCCTCTGACACCCCTCTGCCCCATTCTCAGTTTCCTCCACATCCGGGAGTGGCCTGTCTGAAGGCAGAGTTCCCGAGTACACTGCAGACTCGCGTGAGCCCTGTTTCTCTACACGCTCTCTAGGTGGTTCTGTGTCTGGGGATCTCTGGCTCCAGAACAGCGTCCCAAAGCCTTTATGGTGCCTGTGGCCTTCACAGTCCGCCTCCTTCCGGCTTTGCCGCTGCTCGCTCCGTCTTGAGCCCTGCCCTTCTCTCGTTCCACTGCATGCGCTCTTCCTTACATCTGGGGGAGCCCTCCCCCCTCTCCCTCTCACAGACCTTTAACATCTTTTAGGACAAAGTCAAACGGCATGCTCTCTGAAAGCCGCTGTTCCTGCCTCCCTCCTGAGCGTCTGTTCCCAGCTCTATGTCACAGCGTGATTACACCTCTCTCACCCTCCTCTGTCCTCTTCTGTTACCCTAACAGCACCCCCGACCCAGTGCCTCTCTCGTAGGGCAGGGAAAGGTATCGTATTTATCTTTAAAACCCAGCAACAAACGGCATCCCTGGTACAGTGGGTGCTTGGCAAATATTCATGTAAGTAGAAGTGGTCTCTAGGACCCTAGTTTCCCATCTCTTCTTAATTGGGGTTCTGCCTTAGGCTGCTGGGCTTCATTTAAACCTTGGTCATTAAAAAGCAGTTCCTTTGTTTTCTCACTGAAGTTCATATTTAGCTAAAGAGATTTATTCCTCCAATAAACACCACTCTCCAGGGGGCCGTACTGATCTGTTTCTCCTACCGAGAAATGAAAGAGAGGCCCAGGATGCACCCAGAACCCCTGTGTGTGCGAATGCAGAAAACTCATTTAAGCCGCACCGCCAGCTGGTGATCAAGGCTGCTTCCCTGGCATTTGTCTCCTGTGTTTGTTTGCTGGGTTCAGTGAGACTCTTGGTGGGGTGTGTAGGGTGGGGCAGCTCCAAAAGAATTCTGTTCTTTGTTCCACTGACAGCTTTAATTTTTAATACGAGAAAAGGCGATCTCAGGTACATCTTTAAGACCGGGGCTCACCTGTCAGGGATGGAGAGATGACAGACGTGGTTGTTAGCACAAACTCATAGTTTCATCAGGACCAGGTTGATCAATAGGATTCAAGTTATAGAAATTTGTGGCAGACAGAATTCCCAGCTCCTGCTGACCTGAGACTGAGGGAAAATTCTGCCTGAAGAAGGGGATTGGCTGAAATCCTCCTGAGATTTTTCAGGACAGATCTCTCTCCCTTTCTGTTTTTCCAAACATTTCAGGTCTCTAAGGATGCCTACTGCTGCACTTTATTCAGACACACACCAAGTGACCTGGTAGTGAGGCTGCCCCATTCCCAGCCAACTGAACTCCATCAGGGTTTGGAGGAAGGAAGTACTTTCCATTGCTATGACAAACGACTTGACACCTGCAACTGAAAGGAGGAAGGTTTGCTTTGATTCATGGTTTCAGAGGATTCAGTGCATCATTGCCTGACTCGAAGGCAGACATCATGGCAGAAGGGTAGGGGCAGAGGAGAGCTACTCAACTTACAGCATCTGGACAACCCAAACCAGAAGGAGCCAGGGACCTGACACAGTCCCTAGGTCAGAAGCACTCTGTGCTCCTAGGTGTTTCTCAAGCTGATCCAGTTGACCATCAAAACTAATCCTCACAAATGGTGAACAATGAATGCAGTAATGGTGTGCTGCGCTAGATGCAAATAATCGTCTTACTCCTAAACTTCTAACACTTCAGAGTGGGAAAGGAACTTTGAAGGTCACCTTTTCCAACTCTTCCATCCCATGCTTGAATTCTTTTTGTGACACTCCCAGCAAATGATGATTATCTAGCCCTTGTATGATCACTTCCAGTACAAGAAAACTCATTATCTTCCTGGATAGTCCATTCTGTTTTTAGATTGCTTTCCTAGCCAGCTTTCTCATATGTTAAGATGACATCTGCTTCTGTGACTTCTAAGGATGGTCTTGCAGATGGGACATGGCTCCTTTCACGGAGTAATCCAGCAGAGACAAGAACTTGTCCTACACAACAGGCAATGTGCTCAGGCTGCTAAAAGGGTGTGGATGTCCTGAGGGAAGAATAGCTATCTCATTTTGGGGACATTTAAAAGCTTTCCAGCCTTGATAAAAATTAAAGAATTGCCTTAGTTGCTGTAACAACTTTTGTGTTGCTGTAACAGAACACTACAGACCGGTGACTTATAGTGAGCTGAAATTTATTTGGCTTATGGTTCTGGAGATTGGAAAGTATAAAATCAAGAGGCTGTAGGAGATGAGATTCTTTTACTGTATCATAATATGGTAGATGGTACCACATGGCAGACGATCAAAGGAGATCAAACTCATTCTTTTTCCAGGAACTGAGTCCTGCCTTAATAGTATTAATTTCCTCATAAGGGTTCTCCTCTCTTAAAGGCCTTGCTATCAGTGTCACTGCATAGAGTGTTAAGTTTCCAGCATATGAACTTTGGTTGGATATTTTCAAACTACAGTAGTGGTCTTAGAGGGTCCTTAGGAATTTGCTAATCCTTGAATAGGGGAGCATTTGAGGCAGAGAAAAGCCATTTGCCAATGTAAGAAGCTAAAAAAGACCCAGGATCAGCCACAGTCCAGGATCAGGTATGGAATGTTACTACTATACGACCCAGGGCTACGATTCTAAAAGTTCTCCCAAAGGCCCACCAAGAAGTGGTGTGGCATGACCTTAGCCATTGTACGATAATCCATGCTTATGTCCTGATGAAATTCCAGACAGTGAAAGTCTGGAAAGTGAATACATTTCATTTCATTTTTTCACATGCCTCACTAAATCTTAGTAGTTAGTGAGCCACGAGTCTTATACCTGGTTTTAAGAAGCACAATGTTTTGCAGAAATTATTTAGAATTCTTTGGGCTTTCATTCTGACCATTAGGTATGGAGGGTAAACAGTTTTCCATATGTGTACATCATAAACAACTGGAAGTCTTTCTTTGAAGTTAGTCTCCTTGGGTTTTTATGTGAGGTTCACAAAAACCTCTGTGGAAGCCAGAATGGAGTATCAGAAGGCTCCATGTGATCTAAATTTAAAGATGGAACAGATAAGACCTGTGATCAATTTCCAGAAACTGTTGTGCACTTAGGTTGCAGAAACATTAAGGAAAGCTTATAAACTACCTAGCAGAACATTTAAACATCTAATAAATGAGAAATACAATGCCACTGTCAGAAGTCTTGATGGAGGTTGGAGGAAGCCATGGAAGTAATTTGCGCAATAAATCCTGTGAATTCCCATTGCTTTTTCCCCTTTCAGACAGGCTAAAAATAGAAGCCTCGAATAAACATATATCAGAGGTAGAAAAAAAGAAAGTGGGGATTTAGAAATAATTTCTGCTTGATGGCTTAACCCAACAGTATGAAAATAAGAATCACGATTATAAGCATGGAGATACCATTATATTTTCTTGGGAGCCATATTGGATTTGAGGAAACTTGCAAATAGGTGATTGGGGGAAAATATTGCTGTGCCTTTTGGAAACAAATCAAAGTAAAGAAGGTGAAGACCCAGAAAATTACAAACATCGCTGCTGCTTGGTTTGTTTTCGGGGTTTCCCAATGACCATGACTGAAGGCCTCTCACTTTTGATTTACAAACCATCTGGCTTCCCCTCCCCCACCACCAAAGACCACCAATGACGTCTTTGTTGGTGAGGTCAAGGGACATTTGTCTTATCTTCTTCCTACTGCAATGTGGCACTGTCATTGATCCCTCCTTCCTCCTAGCTTTCAGGAAACCCATATCTAATATGTTTCCTGGTACTTCTTGTTCCTACATACAAATGTCCTTTTCTTCTTCTTGTATTGGAATGTGGATGTTTCCCAAGGGCCACCCTTCACTCTTATTCATACACCCTACTCCTCCAGGACCTTCAGATTTCTGTCTTTACCCCGTGTATCTTAATTCAGTATTTTCAAATTCCTTCTACGTCTATGCTGCTCAGTATGGGTGCTGATGCCCCATGTGGTTCCTGGAATTTGAACTGTTAAACTGGAATTCATCATTCATTTCTTTATTGGCATAAGCCATACTCATAGGGCTTGAAGGCTGCTTGTGACTAACAACACAGAGAACATTTCTACCACCACAGAAAGTTTTATTAGATAGCACTGTTCTGCTTTTTGCCACTTCAGTATTCCTCAAGTACCTTGTTATGGTTTATATCTTGGTCTCCCAAGAGCCTCATGCATTCATAGATGGGGATATTGGAGGATAATTAGATTACAAGGGTTCAGGTGACTTGCTGTTAGAAGGTAGGGTCTGCTCAGAAGTGGGGGGTCACCATGGGTGTGGCCTGGAAGGTTATTATTTCCTTTCCCGGCTCCTACTCTGACTGTCTCTTTGCTTTGTCTTTGCCCTGTCAATGAATAGGCAGCATTCTTGTCCCATTCCCTTGTGCTACATTGTCCTGCCTGGGAACCTGCGCACTATGGATTGAAACCTCTACAAACTGAAGCCAAATAAACTTTTATTCCTTTAAGTTATAGGAGCTGGATATTGGGACTCAGAGACAGTGACAGATACACCACAAGCTCATTGTCTCAAATATATTATCAACAGAATGTTGGTGTGTGTGTGTGTGTGTGTGTGTGTGTGTGTGTGTGTGTGTGTGTGTAAGGGTGGCAAAGAGAAATAAGGGAGTGGAAAAAAGTAATTGTACTGATAAGTAGTATATAGCCCATGCCAAATAGGCTCGAACAATGAAGGGAATTTATTGAGCCACATAGCTAAATGCTCCATGAATTTTCGAAGAGGTTTGTGCAGCAACTCAGTAGTGTTATCGAGGACCATCTCTCCTTCAATCATCCATCCACTACACTGTCTTTACTCAAAGGCTGGGACCACTTGTGGGGGTAGATCAGGAGCTCCCAAAGTAACAACACTCCTTCCTCCTGTCCAAATGAGGGTAGAGAATCTTGCTCTTAGAATTCTCTGTGTGTGTGTGTGTGTGTGTGTGTGTGTGTGTGTGTTACTAGAGATTAAAATTGTAACTTTGCACTTTCAAGGCAGGTGCCAGAACCACTGAGCTAAATCCCTGGTCCAGTTGTGACATTTTCAATGAATGTCTTGAGATCCACTCTGGTTGGATCATCCCACACGCCACACCTAAACTTTGTGAAGACTTTACTTTCAGCTAGGCACAGTGGTGCATGCCTATAATCCCTTAAGAGACTAAGGCAAGAACATAACTTCAAGTTCAAGGCCAGCCTGGGCTACACAGTGAGTTCAAGTCCAGCCTGAATTACACATTATTTTTCAGTGAAAATCTTGAGATCCACTCTGATTTGATCTGGCCACACATCACACCTGATCTAAGCCCTCTGGCCCTTCCTGGGCCATGGACATCATTATGGGACCTGGTGCCTTGTCCAACCCTGGAGCTTGTATCAAGTAGAATAACATTTTCCTGATTCACTAAGATCTTCTGGTAGAAATTGGGAGCTGTTGAGGAGAGAGAAGAGGATTGTGTTGAGGACAATTCAAAGGTGCATAATGCAGGGGAAGGTTTGGGCTTACAGGCAGATCAAAAAATAGAGTCGGTGTTGAATTTCCATCCTTTTCACTTTTTAGAATGAAGACTTAGGCACTTTGGGTTGACTGGAGGAAAGCCAGTCAGCAGTGAGAGCAAGACCATGTTTGTGTTATGTAACCCATTGTTGATTCAGTGCAGGACCTGACTCCTTCCATCTTCCATTTTCTTATGGAAAAATTTTGCTTCTCAGCTGTAGAAATGATGGATTTCTTACTGGGAAATGAAGAAAGAAAAACAAAATCAGAAGAGAGAATGAAAACAGGAAGAGAAAACACAAGTGGATACAGTATCACACACCTCCACTTTAGTCTGGTGACAAGTGAAACCACTTCTGTGACAGCACAAGAAATCATTAATGTGCCAAAATCAAAATAGAGAGCTTTTTACACTGCTTTATTTTGTTTGCCACCAATCTGTGTTAACTCTAACAGAAGCATCATATTCCTAAAAGTTCTGGCAAAATTCACTTTGGCTTGTGAGGCAGAGGCTGATAATGCTCTATCTCTTTGGAAG
Organism: Petromus typicus; assembly: GCA_004026965.1. Taxonomy (NCBI): domain Eukaryota; kingdom Metazoa; phylum Chordata; class Mammalia; order Rodentia; family Petromuridae; genus Petromus; species Petromus typicus. The sequence goes on from PVIR01001735.1 coordinate 46,974, forward strand.
GTGTGAATCAAGACCAGTATTCACCTGGACCAAAGCTGGTTCCTTTCATAATGGTGTATAAAGAGCATTTTAAATGTGAAGTTAAGGGTGGCCTTACAGACAATCCCAACGACATTTACTCTACTCAGAGAGCCTTTGCTACCCCAATTTAGCTTTAAGTAGATCGTCTCTCCTGGAGAGTCACCAACATAAGGGCTCCAATTTTCTCATAAGTAATATAGTGCTGAGAAAATGGGCTAGAAGATATTGAAATTCCCTTCTTGTACAAATACAGAAAAATATTCTTCTTTGAAGTTGCTTAACATTATTTATTTCAAAGCCAAAGCATTTGAAATGTGTACATGGCAAGAAGCCTTCCTGACAATCATTTATGAAACTCTGCAAAGTAGTGAAATAAGGGGCAGCCACTGTCATGGTAAAATTATGTTCTGTAAAAAGATAGGTTAAAATTCAAACACTCAGACTTGTGACTGTGACCTTGTTTGGAAATAAAGTCCTTTTTTTATGTTTGTTGTCTCTTTACTTATTGAGACAGGGTCTCACTCTGTAATCCAGACTGGCCTTGAGCTCACTATGCAGCCCAGGCTGACCTTCAGCTTATGACTATGCTCTTGTCTTAGTCTCCGTAGTGCTGGGATTTCAGGCATGCACCACCGTGCCTAGCTGGAAGTAAAGTCTTCAAAAATGTAATCAAGATCAAGCCACACTGGAATGGGCCCTAATGCAAAGTCTAGCATCTTTATAAGAAGAGATCTCACTCTACAAAGACCTAGACACAGAGAGTAGGATGACATGTGATGACACAGGCAGAGACTGGATGGTGCAACTGCCAGCAAAGGGACCCCAAGGGTTACCCACAGCTTCAGAAGCCGGGAGACAGGCAGTGTTCTCTCAAGACCCTCCAGATGATGCGTGACCTCTTCGGCTTCCAACCTCCAGAACGGTGAGACAACAAATTTCTAATGTTAGTCAGCCAGTTTGTGGCCACTTATGGCAGCTCTAGGAAAGTAAAACAGCCACCAGTGGGGAGAACTGTCTTAGATGGAAAGAGAACCATGTTTTCCTCCTGGGCTCCTCAGAGAAACACAGCTTGAAGCTGAAAAGTAACTCAAAGTGAGTTCACAGATATGTCATGGTCATGCTGAAGCTACCTTCCCGAGTCATTGTGTCATTTTTTTTTAATCCCAGTCTAGAAAAACCTTCAACTTTCTGATTTAACTCCCACCAGCAACATGGTACAGTTTAATTAGAAAAGGAGAGGTCCAAACAGAGAATCAATACAGCATCTGGTTTTCTGGGCATGAACTGATTTCTGAGCCCCAGAAAATGTTCCTGATCTGGAGGAAGGACACACACTTTCTTCTCTAAATTATTTCTGTAACTGGGGAAATGTCTTCCCCTACTTCTCTATTCAAATCCCTCTCTCCACCTTTCTCTTCCCCTCTCCTTTTTGTCCCTCTCAAACCCCATCTTCCCTTTGAAAAGTTTCCAGTAGAATGAATTCAGTGTTCCTGGCTGTTTGGGGCATAAAGATCTCACTATGCACTTCAACAGAAATTATCTCCTTTGGAGAATCTCGACTTTAATCTCCTTCAAGGCAGGTTTTTGTGGTGTTAGAACAAAATGACATTACTCTTCAAACTAAAAGCTTTTTAAAGTCGTACTGAGAGAATCTCATAACTTCTTTATAATTGGAGGCTTACTTAATTGGGTGGCTGAGTTTTTAAATAATATTTGGGGATTAGGACTAATCAAATATTTAAGAGTAATCATTTCAGGTATTTTGGGGGGGATTAACTCTCACATTGTTGTGATTTTTAAAAATTACATCTTGGGTGGGTTGAAACATTGTTTTCTATAATGCACATCATCACAGTGGAAACATCGTGGCCCTGAGACCCCAGCTCCAGGTTTGGCCACACAGGTGACCACCCTCTGTTTCATCTGAGGCTTCTTGGGAGGCAACGAGAAGCTCTACTGTTCCCAGAGGACCTGTGTTAAGGCTTGATGGTGGGTATGGGAGAGAGGCTGCTGGGTTAGACCGAGTCTCATCTCTCCAGGGAGCCAATGGAGGCAATAATGGCCACCCCGCCTGCGCCCCACTCCCTGCCCTTCCTAACTGTGGGACTTTGGAAAAGCGCGGGAGCACTGTGTTCTCAGCAGAAGGAGTGGAGACAATAATCCCCACTTTCCCTGCCTCCCTCACAAGAAAGGAGTGTGAACAGTCTCAGACACAATTCACAAAACCCAGTAGGAATGGGAAGGCTATTCTCCGTGCAGCCAGTGACCACGGAGAAATAGGACTGGGGCTGGAGGAGGTTCCCTGCACTCTCTCCTCCTTCACTTGGACTCTATGTGGGCCCCTAGCGCTGCTTTCAGGAACAGGCCTTGACATCCCCACCACTGTGCTGTGGTGCGGTTTGAGGGTGTCCTCCAAAGCTTCCTCTACAGGAAGCTGTAGAGGTGGTGGTGTGGGGAGGTGCTGGGACCCGTAAGGGAGTTACTGGCCCCTCCCTGTGCTCTGGCTTCTTGTTTTGCCACGTGACCCTCCCCCTTCACATGGGTCTGATCCTATTGCATGACTAGGAGCTGACACAGCCAAAGGGCTCTCAGCAGAGCTGATGCCATGCTATTGCGATTCTGCCTCTAGAGCTGTGAGCTAATCAACTTTTTTTTCTTTATAAAATTTTAAGCCTCATATATTTTGTTACAGTAAAGGAAAATGGATGATTGCATCATCCAAATGAGACTTTTAGACCTCTTGCCAGCCCCTCCCTGATTGAGCTTTTAGATTTTTTAATTTAATTTTTTTTTTTTAACTTTAAACTCACAATGATTCTCTTGGCTCTGCCTCCTCAGGGCTGGGATTATAGGCACCATGGCAATCTGGCTTCCTCCCTCACTGATTGTGAGCCCCCTCAGACAGAGAGTTAGACCCTAAACATCTCCCTCTGTGAACTTAGTTTGTCCATGCTTGTCTCCCATCTTAATTCTGCTGCTCCTGAAGCTGGCCAGGTTTTGTTCCCTAGAAGTCAAAACCTCAGAGTACCAGGGCTGGGGTGGCAGCCCTCACCTTGGGAGTCCCCAGAATTCTGCTGCAGTCAAGACCACAAACTCTGGCCTGCTGTCCATGCCCAGCAGCTGCTTCCTGTGTGGGTGTGTTTCAGGGTTGGTGGGGCTCACTTAAGCCCCATCCCAAGGGCGCATACCTTACTTCTGTCAAATCCTGCTTCATTTCCAAGAGCCAAGAAAATGAAAGGGCCGGTGCCCTGGCCTGGGAAAGAGGGACCCTTAGACCTCAGAGGATCGGTCCCAGCAGTGGGAAGTCCCTGCTCAAGGGTCATGACAACGGTCTCCTGCAGGGCTAGGAGGACCATTCTCAGAGGTGCTGTCACTGACAGCCACACCCCTCTTCTCCTTCGAGGGTACCCTGCTCGATGGTGAGGGGTGACGCAGGTGGACAGGGACACAGGCAAACTTGAGACTAGTCTGCTGACAGCCTTTCAGAAGGACAGCATCCACTTTCACTCTTGTGAGGTCTGAGTGCAAACGTTCAGCAGAAAGGAAAAGCCCTTGCCCTCCCAGAGCAGCCCTGGGCCAGCTCCCAGGTCACATGAGGAGTGTCCATGGATGACTCCCCCCCATCCAGGTCTAAAGAGGGGGATTTCATCAGGAAACTCACAAAAGCAGAACAGCTGCATTGGTCACACAAGGCCTGCTCAAGAGGGCAAGAACTGAGCCTGGGATCAAGAATACGGGTTTCCCACAAGCTCCTGAGTGCAGCATACATCTGGTTCTTCTAGATTCTCAGGACAGGAGTTGGGAGGATCCCGACTCCTCCCTCTTCAACTCTCAGAGGCCCAGGCCCTCTTTCAACTCTCTGCCATTCCAGTACATACCACCTTCCCAACGTCTTAGGAGTCAATCCCAGGCATCTACCTGGCCCCACTGTCACGTCTGTCCACACCCATGTCCTTAATTTGATCCCCTGCCCTGTAATTTGCCCCCTCTTCAGCTCATCCCTCCACACTGGCCATCGAATGGGTTTTCAAATGCAAATCTGACGGTGTCACCTACCTGTGCAATCCCCTGGGCCTCTCTTCCGGGGCCCTTGCAGGACCTCGCCACAGGGGGCTTCTCCAGGGGCACCTGTCACCGTCACCCCCTCACAGTCTTTTCTGACTGCTATACCTCCTGCCCTGTTTTCTCGGTTTCACATTTCTGAAATCCAGATGGGTGTGAAAATTGGCATATACACTTATTTACCTGCCCTTTGAAGAGCTGTTTGGGAAGTCACTATAATTGATGACGGTTTGGATCAGAGGCACCAGCATAACAAGTGGCCAAGTGGCAATCTGTTCTGCAAAAGAGGCAGGAGGAAATGGCAAGAGATTTACTCTGATATTTAGACTTTCTCCAGTGGAGCCCTGGAAGAGAAAGGGAAGGATCAAAGTTGTGTTTTACCAAGATCTGTCCAGAAGTCCTGTGAAAAATGGACTGGCAAACAACAAGAAAGGCAGGAGGACAGGAGTGGGAGCCAGACTTTAGAAGCAGAAATCACTACAAGACACCTGGTAGATGGATATTAAAGGAGGGTTGTGTACAGTGGGAAAACTTTTCTGTAAAGAGCCAAATGGTAAATGTTTTAAGCTTATTGTCTGTTTTTGTCTCTACCACAACAGTATGCACTTCTGCTGGTGCAGTAGCTCAAAAGCAGCCAATTTGTAAATGAATGGCTGTGTTCCAATAAAACTTTATTTACAAAAACAGTCAGTGGGCCAGATATGGCCCATGGGTCATAGTTTGCCAATACTTAGCACTTTCTTAACCAGAATTCTCTACTAGCTAGAACACAACACACAGAATATCAGAATCTGCAGCTGAAAGGTGGAAGGTATGGGCATATTAAAGAAAACAGTAAGGGGTACTGTGGCACCCAGTGACACCAGCAGCAAGCCATCACCATCCCTAGACCTACAGGCTCTCCATGTGTGGAGCCTGAGTGTGAGCTGTACCCTCAGGAGTAGCTATACCTTTGGCAGAAGCTATGGCTGCAGCAATACACAGCCACTTTAAAGACAGAGCAGAGGCAGGAGGATTGCTGAGTTCGCGGCCAGCCTGAACTACAAAGTGAGACGAAAAATAAAAAAAGCCTCAACCAAAAAGACGGGAATATTGGTCTCTCCCCAAGTTGGTGTCTACCTTATCACCCCATTTTCTTTGTGAGTGATTCTCTTGCCCCCAGGACCTTCTGTACCTGAAACAAATGAATGTCTTGAAGATATTCCCCAAAGCCTATTCTATAGCCCTGCTTAATAACGAAGTACAATGTCCGCTCCTTTCTAATGAGCACTTTCCCTAACTCAAACCTCACATTTACATTGTAACACTCATGGATGTCAAGCACAGGCATAGGCACCACAGGTTATCTCAAAGTAATTAAGACTCAGGAAACTAAAAATCTGAATGCAGAGGAAAGAGGGTGAAATTTTGGTTCAAGGGGAAGCTATGCAGAAGGGTGACAAGTGAGTATTGCTTGAAGGATGCAGTCAAGGTCCTTGAGCAGGAGCCCAGGCCTGAAAGGGGTCTGTTCTGGAAGAGCCTTGGCTGGGCAGACTGAGATGGAGCGGGCTGGCTTGAGCACAGTGGTGGGCAGTAGCTGGAGTGAGATTAGAAAGGCGGATGGGGCTAGATTGTGAAGCATTTAAATACCCTATCAGGACTATGAGGCTGATCCTATAGGCACAGGCTCTTGAACAGAGATAAATAACAACTGAGCCCCACACCTTGAATACTCAGTTTTTCATATTAAAATTGAAAAAATTGTGACCTCTTGCTTTGACTCTTTTGACACACTTACCTTTGCCAATGTCTCAGAGACAGACCTTGTCCTCCCAGCACCTTGTTCTGTTCCAAGTGCTTTTTTGAGTAAAGCTGTTTCTTTCCAACAGTTAAATGTAAATTTCAGATCTCATTTACCTATTTCTACTTATTGCCAACCAAGGTAGGAAGATTTGCATGATGAAAAGTGGGGAAATGAAGTTGTCTTTTCCTTGGAGAAATAATTTGTGCACCTGCCATTTGCAAATCACTGCAAGTTCATGCTTTGTTAGAAGAGTCACAGTCTGCTCCCTGGAATGGAATGAATGTTCTCATCCTCAAGTGACCTCACTTTCATCTGGGTGCATCCTTTATTAGTGGAATCACCCCACTGATATGGCCTTGGGAAAAGGAACAGAGAGTCATAGGCCAAGGTCATTTGTCTTTTCACTTATTAAATACTTATTAACAACTGATTAAGTGCCCAATGTCAGGCAAGATAGAGGAAGTACACTCAGTGCACTGGAAAATACATGTCCTGCCCCTTAGAATGTCAGCTCAATGGAGCAGGGACTTCATTGGTCTGATTCACAGCTCGAGTTCATCTTTGGAACAGTATGCAGTGTAGAGTTAGGGGCTTGGTCACTATTTACTGCATGAAAGAATAAACGAAAGGCAATTATTCTGTTTCACTGGAAAGAACATCAGATCCCTGGACTTGAATCCTAGACTCTGACTAAAGCAAGACTGTTTCCTTTATCTCTACGAATGACTTGCTTGACCTAGTAAAATGTAAAAGTTTGATCCTACTAATGTTGAACACATGCAGTTCTATATCACATCCACATGTATTTTCCTCTTCCTGAATGAGAGGAATGCACCTAGATGAAGGTTATAAATATCATGATTTTTTTAAATCTTTATTGGTACATTAAATATCATGATTTTTAAAATGTTACCACATATTCGCTGGGCCCCAGATAATACTGTTACTATAAACAGGGCAAACTAAAAATCCTACAAGACAGAGACACTAACATATAGAACAAAATAGCTGCTTTTTTAATCTTTAGATTTTAGTTTTTGTAGAGCAGGGACAGAAACCCCCAGCATACCCTCTGCCAGTGTCCAGCACCAGTTGGCAGAACTTTCTCGGGCACCCTAGTTACACAATCAGCAGAATGATCAGCAGAGAGCTGGCTGGCCACCCCCACTGCCCTGTGCTTTTTGGTCAAGTGAGCCCTCACAATGGCTAGCTGGCTCTTCCGGGGTAGTTATATTACCTCAGACAATAGGCCCACCCATGTCAATCCTGCATTGATCTGCCTGACAATGGCTCGGTTCTGCACTGCAGCATTATTCAAAGCCCACTTTGAAACACATATCACTGCCTTCCCACCCCCATCCCCGCTGAGAACTTTGAAAGAGACCTCAGCACAGCCAAGCCAGGCTGTAACACAAGGGAGTTTTCTAAGCATGAGCAGAGGCAGGATCCCCAGCATCTTGGGGAGCAGAAGGGCACACACGGCTTGCTTTAGCCCTGTGGTTGCAGCCAATATGATGTCTGCCAGACTTGGTTGCTAATGTAAGCCAAGGAGGCAGTTGCACCTGAGATGCTTGACAATGCCCTCTTTAAATAAAAACACCATTTTTCTCCCTCTGACAATATTCTTTTTTGCCTGAGATTAAATAATTTCCACTCTTAGAAATTATGAGAGATACCAGGTCCCTAAAACTCTCTTGTGAATAATAGAGTATGGAAGGTCTTGGCGTTGCTACCATTGTCTTATCTTTATCATCACCATCACCATCTGTGTGACTTTGATATGGGGCTGCTGCCACTTTGTCATTGGATTCTTGCTGCTGAGGCACATGTGGCAGGGACTCTCATATTTACAGATGGGAAACTGAGGCTGTTACAAGATTCCTGTTAACCTAGAACTTGCAAACATGCTTTTGAGCCCAAGACTGTGGCAGGAAGTGACTCGAGTTCCATGGATCTAAGTCATCTCTCCTACAGAGCCTCAGGTAGGCTGTCACCTTGGAAGCATCTAGCAATGATGGACTTGCTTCTACATGAGGTCCCTGCTCCCTGTCAGTGTTGGCTGAACCTCCTTGTGAATTCTCCTTCACTGTGAACTCAAGCCCACCTCCCTATACTTCAGGTCCAGGGCTCATAATTCTCCTCTTTGGATGCATGTGATAAGTCAAGTTCTTCTCTATGGCAATCTGTTATGTGTGTGAAAATAACTCCCAGGCCTTGCACACCTACGTCTTCCTCTCCAAGCCAAACCATTCCCCAACTATCACAGCAATCTTCATGTGAAAATGTTCTAAATTGTTCATATTCCTCTTAAAATGGCACCATCGTAATTCAACATGATATTCTATCAGCACTTTGAGAAGCAGAATAGAATTGTTACTGTCACCTCTATGGATTAGAATCTTGTGTGTCTGTGAATGCCACCAGAGCCTGTATAAATAATTTGATCTAGCTTTCACCCTGAACAATAGCATTCAAGGAAGGTAAGATTGGATACGAGGAAATCAAGGAAGCATAGGATACTGCAGTGAAAAAGTAACCCTGGGGACATTATGGTGAGACCCTGCCAGTGCCAAGTATACTAAAAAGGGCAGAGCAAACACCTACATGCCGTATGCCAACTCTCTCTGCCCTCTGTTCTTTACATGTGGATCCACCTGTGTCCCCAGCTTTGGAGCCCTCACACAGGAAGCTTGTTAAAACACAGATTCCTGGGTCTACTCACTGAGGCTCTGGGGAGGGGCCTAGGACTAGGGCCTTCTTATCACCTCATAAGTTTCCAGGAGCTGCTGCTGCTGCTGCAGGTCTGAGAACCTCTCTGTCCACGAATGGGGCGTAAGAAGATAAACTGAATGTCTTTGGGGAGCAGAGTGGCCTCTCCCATTTAGATCAGTCAGACTTTCAAATAAAAGACAAACAGACTCATTTCTAGAGTTGCCCAGTTTAACAAATAAATATGAAGGCTGCACAGTCCAGTTTGAATTTCAGGTAAACAATAAACAATTTCAAATACTGTATAGGATTTATCTATCTAAAATTCAAATGTGATTGGCTATCATGTGAGTGTGTGTGTGTGTGTGTGTGTGTGTGTGTGTGTGTGTGAGTGTGTTTTAATCTGGCAACTAGTTCTTTGTAGTTATGTACAACTGGACTCTCTGCTGCTGTGGATTAAACTTCCTTGTCACTAATTCAGCATCAAATCCCAGCACTGATCCTGGGTCTGAGTGGGGTCTGGAACTCCGCGGTAGTTTTGAGGTCCACATGACCATCCTATGTAAATTTTCTGCTCCTCCAGGCCTTAGTTGTCCTTGCTGGGCTTGTGCTTTTCTCTGCACCAAAGTTCTGCTCTGGTAACTGCCCAGAAAGCCAGTCTCTGATAGAACAGAAGTCATGATGGTCCCCAAGTGCCAGTCCTGGGGTGTTGGGCCAGCCCCAACTTTTTTCTCTTGTTATTATTTCAACTTGCATCTTCCTTCTTAAGCTGTACACATCCCAAGGGCCGAGGCAGTCTCTTAAGTACTAGCCCAAGACCTGGACCAGAGTAAGTCACTTCTGTGTTTTGAATGGGTCCTCCAGAGTCAAATGTTAGACGCCATCCCCAGCTCATATGCTAATGATGTTTGGAGGAGGAGCCTCTGGGAGGTCATCAGAATTGAATGAGGTCACAAGGAAGAAGAAGAGAGATCTGAGCTAGCACCCTGTGTGTGATGCCCTCACCATGTTATGAGGAGGTAAGAGGGCCCCTGTCAAATGATGGAACCACGCCTTTGGACTTCCTAGCCTGAAGAGACATGAGCCAAAGAAACTTCTCTTCTTACAAAGTATCCAGTCCGTGGTATCCAGCTGCAGCAACAAGACACAGACTGAGGCAGTTGCTAATAGTGTTTGTGAAGTAAATAACTGCATCCAGCTGGCCTCCTGTGGCATGTTGGGGCTGCAGAACCACCTAGACTGCTGTTCTAGCAGAGCTTGTACACAGGCTGCACTGGCACAGGGAACTGCACTCCCCACTCACACCCATTCAGGTGTTGAGCTTGAAAGTTGCTGAGAAAACTAAAGGAGCATTGTTTGAGGAAGAGGACCAAGGTCCCAACTCTCTCCCTCTGAGATGCCTATGGTCATCTGGTAGGAACTGGCAATGGAGCCCGGTGATTGAATTCTCTAGGAGATGGGTGGAGATAGCACCAAAGGTCCTATCCTCAGCAAAGGTCAGAGGTCAAAGGATAACAGAAGTTTAAGCCCTGAAAACACAAACCAACAAGCTGCAGAGGGGCTGTACCCCAGGACAGTGGCTGTAGAAGTGGCTTTGTAGGCCCAAAGTGTGGAGCACTCAGGCCAGATCTACATGTAATTCTGTCAGCAGGTATGAACTGCCTTGCTCCCAGAGGAGCCACAGTGAGCTGGGTGAGACCCGCCTCTTCCAGCCCCAGGACCCAGGACCACCCACATCCCCAGGACAACTACAGACTCTGTCTCCATTGAGGTCCTGCCCCAACTTTATGGTCATGTGGAAAAGGCTATCAGGATTAGACCTCTGCCCTGGGGACCCAGAGGCATCTCAGGAGGACCCCTAGGCCTGTGCCAAAACTGGTATGAAAAAGTGTGAGCCATGCCCATGTGAGTCTGGGCCCTGCTGCAAACACTGACACTTTTTGGACTCTTGAGCCTGGGAAGCACAATATGCCCATGATGCCAGATTTTGTTTCTTCTGATTCTTTGAAACTGAATTCTCATCTGCTGGGACCCTCCCCTCGGACTTAGGGTGCTGGCCACCCATGACCTGGATTTCTCTGTCTGCCTAGCAGAGTCTCAGAGGTCTGCCCACATCCTCTCCATCTTGAGTGTCCAGTGCCCATTTGGCCACAAGCCACCATGCTGGCTTTGCTCAGACCAGCCAAGAGCAGCAGCCACCATTCACTGCCTCCTCTGCCCGGGGCACGGTGCCAAGCGCTCAGTATACTTTTGCCCATTGTCATTCAGTCACTGACTGTATTCATATGGTTATATCTGGATTTGCCTCAAAAAGATTTTAAGGTAAATTTATTTTTCAACCTTCACAAAAACCCCATGAGGTAAGGATTGTAAGAACTCTTATTTCCATTTTAGAGCCCACATATTACTGCTTAGAGGAGGGAAAAGTACAGTTAATGGCTGAACTGAGGTTTGAGCATGGGTCATTCTGATTCTAAATTATGAATTTAGATAAATTATTCTAAATTATTCTTAATTTTTTTTCTAAATAGGCTTAAAAGGTAAAAGTAGGAAAATGTAGCATAAGTAGAAGTTGTAAGGCATGAAAATAAAACCCCTACCCTGTGTACCTGGCCCCCCTGGGCTCACAAGACTCCTAAACATTGCTAGGGACAAAGTAGAGCTGAATATTCTGTAGCCATTTGTCACATGACTGTATGTCTTCCTAGGTAGGTGACATCAACCCTCCACCAAAGAAACTGAAGTGCTGAGTATATGTTTGAAAATGGAGATCTTTGTGCCCCATTGTTGACCTTGGAGATCAGAATTGCCAAACCTGTGGCCTAGGAATGAAATTTCTCCAAAACTCCCCAGTGGACACTAATACAACGTCTCCCCAGACAGGAGTGGGGGGTAAATATTGCACCTGCTCACCAGGTGACCAAGAGCCATGAGGATGGAGCTACAGGCAACACTATCTGACTTTACTACTGATTTTGCTACTCAGAATTCTCCATTACATACAGATGAGGTAACTTATTAGATGAGTATTAGAGATTTCTAATACCTGGTGTTTATAAACTAAAATGAGTTCATGGCTAAAGCTGAGGACTCTACTTCAGCATTCAACTGAGAAGCTGGCTGCCACCCAGCTCTTGGCAACAGAGGTGGCTGGGAATTCTGCAATTTGGGGGAAGGACTCGCTTCACCATCATCCACTGGCACTGTCTCCAGCTACTGTGTTTTCTAATACTGCTCTTCCTGCTCGGACTGTGCGTTCCTGAGATCAGCCCTGGCTGTTCCATGGAGTATCTGGTGAGGGATTTGCTAGTCCCACAGGGTAAATGACACCAATCATGCATCTGGGGGACTCATCATATCCCAATAACTAAACAGATGTTATAGCTACTATGATTCGTGTTTGAGCCATCCACATCCTTGTCGTCAAGATAGATGTGTACATGCACCTCCGACTTCTCTAAATGGACTCTGTAGTGGCCCAGAATATTGTCACACTGTCCCTTTCCCTCCAGAAATTGGAATTTGGGCAGTGGACCTTGGGCACTTTCATCTTGCCCAGAGTTAATCCCCAGTTGATAAAGTTTAAGAGCTATGGGCCTGAACACCTCAACTCTTAGAGCTGGCAGCCTCTGGATGTGCTAGGGCAGTGGTGGCAAAGCCTTGGCATGCAGGCTGTTTATACCACTGAAAGCTCTAAAGGTTCACCATCACTGTGGTACCATATCTTTAACCACCTGAACCCAATAGGTCAATTCCTTAGTTATTAAGACGAAGGTCAGGCATAGGAACAGTGACTGCCTGCTCAGTAATGTGACATTTCATTTACAGCAGCCCAAGAACATAGCTTGTATGTGTTAATATTGGATTATTTCTCTCCATAGTTAGCTGCCTCCTCACTTCACTGTTGCCATGACAACACCTCTCAAACACCACTTCCTACTCTGAATACCCAATGTAAACAATCTGCAGTTGAACATTTCCCAATTTAGGGGTTTGGAGTCAAAGCCCACAGACCCGCCCTTGGGGAGGAAGGTGAGCCACTAAGGTCAGGAGATTGGGAGGCTCCTCCACGGGTGCCTGCCCCTGGCTAGATGGCTCGGGAGTCACAAAGTCATTCAGGGAGCCCTCTGCTTTCTTTTTGAGGGCAGTTAGAACAGGAAGGGCTTGGAGTGATGCACAGAACTAGCAGGGACAGGGAGACCTCAGGCACAGAGAAGTGCAGTGACTTTCCTAGGGGCACAGGGATGGTGGCAGAATCAAGACCAGAAGCAGTTTGTCCAGGAACCGCAGCTGCTCAACCAGGGTGTGCCTCACAGCAGCCCCCACCCTTGCTTATGGCGGGCATCTCTGTGTGCCCCAGCTTTCTGTCCAACGAGCCTGAATGCAGTCATTATCTATGTTGGCACCACATCTGCTGGCCCACCCAGACTTCAGGCCATCCTGTGAGGGCTCAGAAAGCAAGAGGTTCTCTCTGCAAGGAAACAAGGATGCAGCCTGCATCCTGGGGTCAGCACAGGTGCCCACTGAAGGTGTCACTATTTTCTTTTTATCAACTGTTTTTATCTCCAGTTCCTACCCACACATAGTAATGCACACAATATCCACATGGTTATAACCAAGGCAAGGAGATTATCATTTTTTAAAGTTGGAAAACCTCAAACCACTTTCTTTCAACTTCACAGGAACCCTTAGCACCCTTTGCCTTCTGAGCAAAGGATCACTTGATTTTTGTGTCTTGAGCAATGTACCAAAATGACATTCATAGCTTTAAGAAGTTAAAGAGAGAGCCAGGGATTTAGCTCAAGTGGTACTGTGCCTACCTTGGAAGCATAAGAGCCTGAGTTCAATGCCCAGTACTGAGAAAAATGAAAAAAGAAGTTAAAGAGAGGTTAAGAGAGTGTGTTTGGGGCAGTGCCACCAGCAGGCACCCTAAAGGACTGGGCACTGTTGGCAGTGGTGGTGCCTCTCCCATAGTTGCTGACCACAAGTTTCTCAGCTTCTTCCTAGCACAAGGGCCTCAGGGTGACCGCCTCACTGAGACCTGAGAACTGGATTCTCCTGGTGCAAAAGTATGAGCTGAGGTGGGGTTTGCCTGCTGTCTGCACTCCTAGGGACACCTCTTGGATTTCCCCAGTGGTACTAGCTGTGGTCACTAGATCCCTGAAAGGCACACTAGGCGCCCTAGCTCCCTATTCTGACCCAGATCTGCTGGGTCCAGTGTGAGCCCCCAAGCCCTTCGGTGGGTCACTCATGAGAAAAAGTCCCAAGCATGTCAGAGCTTTGAGCGGGGACAGCCATTTAACCCAGTCACAGACAGTGCCCCTCCCACATGGCCACCGACACAGAGCTGGCTCTGCAGAAGACAGCCCCTCCTATAGCAGGTATGTCCTCTGTACTGAAAAAAGAAGAACCACAAGGCACAAGACTAAGCTCAGAAGACCAGCTTGACCACTGCCTCACTGTGACCCTGGGGAAGTCACGTCCCTTCTCTGAATCTCAGTTTCCCCATCTGTAAAATGCTGGGATTAGTCTATAATCAGTACTTCTCGAAAAATCTGTTCTATCAGAGACATTAAGTGATTGTAGGAGTGACAGGATTGCAGGTGGGATGAGGTTGGGAAGTGCCAAGACCTGCAGAGTGAAGGGCGCTCCCGCATGATGTCCTTAGAGGCATTCACATGCCTGGCAGAGTCCCCAAGAGGATATGGCACTCATGGTTTTTGGGATCTACTCAACCCCAGAGCTCCTGACCTGTCTTAGTGTCAGCATTACTATTGTTTTTCTCCTTGGAGAAACAAAAGACAAATTAATGTTTCCATCTTTAAGCAGCTAAGGTTGTTTGGTCTTTTAGCTTTTTTCTAAACTAGAAATAGTCCTCAGTGAGGTCTTAGGGGTAGGTAAGGATCCTAAAACCTGGGGTTCTTGGAAGCCCTTAGAAGGTAGGCTGTGGGTTTGGGAAGAAGTTTCTATTTCTCCAGAAGTTCTTTTCAAAGTATATGTACTTCAGATACATATACTTCATATACTGTTCTGGAGGGCAAAGACTATACCGTCCACTCCGTTTTCAAAGACATCAACAACCCCAAAGATGGGGGACCACCGCATTTCAGCCTTTACCAGTTAATACTACAGTGAGGTTTGATTTTGTAGGAACTTGGAGGTGAACACACCAGGTGAGACTTTGATGTCTTGATGGGTGTTAAGGGGAGGTGGGAAAACAGAAATGACAAGAAAAGGGAAGATGTGGCAAGAAAAAGGGACTAGCAGGAGCTCTACTTTGGGTAGGACACTATTCCCCCACCCCCCGTTTTTCCCCTGGTCCCAGTGTGCATCCTTCTCAAAACCATCACGTGATTCTTCATTATGAAATATGACTACTGAATATTTATGCTTTGTGGCAGAGAGAATATTATTGCCAGATCCCAAAGTCTCCATCTCTTACAGGTCACCAAGGCTCTGTTTATTAAATTACTGCTCAAGGGCACAAGTGTCCTGAAAGTATGTGTCTCCTCAAGGGCAGACACTTTCTCCTATTGGAAGACACCGAGTGCCTCCACCCTGAGTGAGCTCCCTCCACGCTGAGCGAGCTCCCTCCTTGCAGACTGGAAGCCATGCTGAGAAGGGGTGTCAAGCCCCACCCCACAGGACAGAGCACTGCTGCTCCAAGAGACATGGCCTGAGTTGACCAAGAGAAGGTTCTGGTAGAGCCAAAAAGAAAGGGCGAGAAGTCCAGGTCCATAGAGGGAGACTGTGAAGTGGGAATTCAGAAGCAGAGTTCTAAAGTTCACCAGTCTGCCCGTTTGCTGTCTTTTGATCACTGGCCTTTGAAACAGAATACTAATCATAAGTTTATACATTATTATTTACCAGCAGCCCAAGGGGTTAGAATTCTCCGGGCTTAAACAGCTTCACGACTACTCACACGCATAACCCACGGAGGACAGTGTTGGCTGCCAGCAGAGGGAAGGACATAAACATATTCTGTTTTTATGACCAAAGAGTTCTTTTCTGCCTCTTCTTTGATATCTTCAGAAATATCCGCATTTTCCCACCTGAAATAGCTCAGCCTGGAAGGTAAGAATTTCCCCAAGTTTGCTTTCAGAACCTGATTACAAAGGAGGGAGGAAGGAAAGTCCCCCAAAGCTAACTAACAACGTTCACCAGAAATCCTTTAAATTAATTTAAAAGCTGAGTCATACAGACCCATCAACATTGCATAACAGCCATTAAAGTATTAGTATGACTTTGGGGGACACTTTATTATGCAACCCAGTGGTAAATCTCCTCTGGGCCTTTTAAAAAATATTCTCCCAAAGAGTTGCAGTCTGCTAATTTGTTTTCATATGAGCCAAGTCTGTGTTCATCCCAGCTTCCCGTTTGGCATTTGGCTTCCTTGTCAAGATGGTGGACCGTGCAAAGGCTGGGGTCTAGCATTAACAAAGCACTTGATATTTTTAATCTTTTTGATCATATTCAAAGGCCGCAAAGGCAAAACTATCAGGCCATTCATTTAGCAAGCGTTTTTGGATAGTGAGCTCTGAACTCAGGCAGACCTGAGCTTCCGGCTTCTGACTTTCTGGGTCTCAGTTTCCCGGTAGGGCTGAGACAGGAACGCTTGATCGTGTTAGGAAGGTTGAGAGCGGAGATCCTGGGCCTTCGCTGTCTGGCTGCGAGGCTCACCTTTGTCACTTACTAGCTGTGTGACCTTGGCAAATCACTAACTAGTCAAAGCCTTAGGATCCGCCATCTGCAAACTGAGTATCGCTGTACTGGCCTTACAGAGTTAGGCTGTAGGGAGGATTAAGTGACTTAATGGATGGATATCAAGTTCTTCTTTCCCTGTCCCTCTCCCTACTCTTCTCCTTTCCTTTTCTTCCTCCGATTTTTTTTTTTTTTTGGTGATAGTGGGGAATGAACCCAAAGACTTTCAACCCAGCTACCTTCTGAGTCCATTTTTTATCTTGAACTGGGTCTCACTAAACTGTCCAGGCTGGGCTCAAGCTTGTGACCCTTTTGCCTCAGTCTCCTAGATACATAGGCCTGTGCTGTCACACTCAGTTTTTCCAGTGTTTTGAACACTGCCTGGCTCAGAGAGAGGAATGATACATGTGATCTACAATTATGATTGTTCTCTTGGAGGCCCCGGCAGGATGACGGCTGTGCATGATAGACAGAGCTCACTAAACCCTCTCTTCTTCTCCTAGGTTCACTTCCCCGCCTCTCCAAGCTATGGCCAGGTGGCTAAGCAGTGACCCATGATACAGGTGGGTCAAATCTGACCCATAAGAACCATCCCAGGAGACTCTACATCTTTATTCCTCTACTATTTCAGTGCAGACAAACTTGGTGCCCAAGAAGCCACATGTTGAAAATGGCACAACCATGGCATGCAGGGAACTGGAATCCTTCAACAACCAGATGAAAATGAGCAACCTGCTGCTTGTTGCAATTTGGACTTTATGTGGGTGAGAAACTTTCTGAGCATAGTATAGCATCAGTAAGATTGGGACAGCTAGCCAGGCTCTGCCTTAGGTGCCAAGTCCCCAGGGGGAGGAGAGACACCTTCCCAGAAGGGCCAAAACTGGCTTTAATTATTTGATTGTTCAACTGCAAGTTTCTGATGTTATCTAGGTAATGACCAAAGCACAGCCAGTTCCCCAGACAGGGACAAGAGCTCATATGTCTAGCAAATGCCAGCCTGGTATCTGGCAAGCTCCCCACAGACGGCTGCCGAAGCTGGCCGCCTGAACTGACTGCATCTGCTTTCTGGACAATGCGACAGCATTTCTGCCCAGATGCCACAGGGAACTACTCAGATTACACAGGCAGGAGTGGCCCGGGTTTAAAATCCATCACTTCAGTCTGCAGAGCTTTGTCTGCCCCTGTCTTCCCAGCCTCGGCCGTCCCTCCAGGGAATTAGAAGGATTGTTGCTTCCAAAGTGGGTGAAGTGAAACCTTTCCCCTTAAAACTCAGGACAAAAGACATTCCCTGACAAAGCAGGGGGACAAAAACAGGCTCCCCGTGTAGCACTGGCTTCTGGTGGGGGAAGGAGCAGCAGATGTGTGCCCGAGACAAAGATAATCTGTTTCCCTCACATACCAGCAGTAACTCCCCTTGCGGTAGATTCTCTCTCCTTGACCAAAATCTCCCACACTTGATGTGTCCCTTTTTCTGTTACTTACTGTTTTCCTCTTGGCACAGTCATCTTCCTACACAGGTGGAGAGGCCCTTCCAGACTGGCAGAAAGGCCAGAGCTTTGGAGTCCTGAGCCACCAGAAAGAAATGTCGAAATCTCAATGGAGCACATTCACAGAAAGACACAAGCCACGCTGCTCTCGCCATCAGCAGTGCACTGTGCTGAACATAAAGGAAAATCTGGTTTTGCACAAGTCATGGTGTGACAAAGCCAGTCTTACAGACAGTTACCAAGGGTCCGCCCTAGGGACCTTCTGAGCCAAGTTTATTGTCAAATCAACTTGCTATTGTCCCTGTGACCCACCTCCCCTTGTCTCTACTATCAGAGTGAGCAGAGGGGCAGGGGGCAGAGGACCCTCTGGGGTCTGTACCTCGGGCCGGAAGCTGGGATTTTCTGGAGGGTCTTGGACAAGTCACTTAGTCACATTCCATACATCTGGTTGAGGCTGATCGTATCCACCCAAATCTCTGCTTCTACAGTGACAGCAACCGTCAAGCATACGGCTGCTCAGTTAGACAGTTCCTGCCCCCGCCCCCTTGGTTAGGTATGGGCGTGTGACTACATTTCCACCAATGGAGCATTACAAGTGTCAGGGGCCACTTCTGGGCTAGGGACTTCCTGGGCACTCTTCCTTCACGCTCTCTTTCTCCTTCTAGCTTGACTGCAGCCAGGTGGGGTAGTAAGTCAGCTGTGGCCACATTGAAGATGCTAAGGCGCTAGGGTTGGGGACAAGCATGATGGAAGAAGCATCGGGAGCTGGGTCTGCCTTCATCTTCGCTGCTATAAATGTGCAGCCAGTGTTGGGAGTGCTGTTGAGTCACGCAGGGTCTTACGTGCTCCAGCAGAAGGAGTAGGGGATTACTCCAAGAGCCAGAGGGAACTTCTGGGGGTTTACAGGAGGGGCATAATCACATTTTTCTTTCTCCAATCATTCTGACAGTGGCAAAGGAAATACAACAGAAGGACTAGAGAAACTGAGTGAGAAACAATGATCCTTGTGAGAAAGGAACTTAGTGGACGGCAAGAAGTGGACAAATCTGAGCCTAGTGAGTGATGGGCTAGGTGGGGAGACCAAGATAATCCCCGGACACATAGGTCAGAATTTCTGAGAAAGTTTCAGCTAGAAAGTAGGACTTGTGAGTTAGCAGCTAAAAGAATGGATGAGCTCTCCTGGAAAGAAAGGTAGAGCATGAGAAAAAAAGAGGGCCCAGCACAGAATCACAGGGAATAGGGCCTGCCCCAGCCAAAGAGGCTGGGAGGAGCTGTGCAGAGAAAGAAGAGAAACCCACCCTGTCAAGAACGTAACTGTGGCAGGAGTGCTTACCAGAGCATCCGATTCTGCCAAGATCTGTCCCCAGGCCTCTGGTGGCCATGATGGTGAAGACAGATGCAAACCAGGGGTGATACTGAAGTGGCAGGGAGAGCAGGTGGCCCTACCAGGGCAACCGTTTCTTGTCTCCTCTCTGTGTGAGCACAGATGTGTTTATTCATTTACTCTGGAAAGATTTGATTTGTTAAGCACCGAATGGTCTTGACACTGTGTTTGGAGCAGTGGGATAAGTCCCTGAGGTCCTCACTTGCTAGGAGGGGACAGGCACCGATGCTTGTGCCGCGTTGCCAGGGAAGCTATGACAGAAAGCACACCAGGGCCTTTGCAACACAAGATTAGCTCTCCTAAGGACAGGTAAGGGCCAAGCAGGAAAATACTTGGAAAGCAAGGAAGAGAAGGAAGGTCTACTGCTGTGGGTATCCCTGGGGCTGCCCATTGCAGATCTCAGGTCTTTGCTGCAACAGAAAGATGGCATTTCCAGACGCCTCCAGAGCTTGAGGCTACACAACTGGCCTAGGCCAATGAGAGGTGAGCAGTAATGGCTATGCCACTTCTGGGCTAGAGCATTCAGTGGTCAGTACCAGAGCCTGCCAATGTCTCCTTGCCCTCTGGCACAGTAGTCAAGACTGGCGGCACATAGGCACCTGCATGGCTTCTCCTCAGTGTACACTCTTTGACAAACTAGAAACGTTAGTCAGAAATGAACTTCCACTGTTTGAGATTCAGTTGTCCCTGTTATTACAGCATAACCTAGCCCCGCTATTCCTGAAGTATGGTCCCTTGGCCACATGTATCAGACTCATGGGCTGTGGTGCAAATGCAAGTTTTGTGTTGTTGTTTTGTTTGTTTGTTTGTTTTGAGACAGGGTCTCACTTTGTAGTTCAGGCTGGCCCTGAGCTCACTACATAGCCCAGGTAAGCCTGGAACTCACAGCAATCCTCCTGCCTCTGCCACCCAAGTGCTGGGATTACAGTCGTGAGCCACAACGTTTGGCACTGTTGTATGTAGTACTGATTGCTGGTGGGCATGAGTCACCTCTCCCTGGCATTGTATGTGGTTACCAGGGGTCAAACCAGGGACCTTGCGCTAGTAAGGCAGGCGATGGAACCACTGAGCTAAATCCCTGGCCTGGAAATGCAAGTTTTCAGGGCCCAGTGTACTACAGAAAAAGCTCTGGTGGCAGTCAGCAGTTTGTGTGTATGTGCCTATGTGTGTGTATGGTTAGGAGTTTTTTTTGTTTGTTTTGTTTTTGTTGTTGTCGTTGTTGTTTTGAGACAATGTCTTGCTTTGTAGATCAGGCTGGTCCTGAACTCAGCCTCCAACTCAGCAGTCCTCCTGCCTCTGCCTTCTGAGCTAGGATTACAAACATGAGCCACTATACCTAGCATAGCACTGGGGTATATGGTACTGATTGGTGGAGGGTGTGAATCTCCATGCCCGGCATTGTTGTATGTGGTTACCATGGATTGAAATCGGGACCTTGGGCTTGCAAGACAGGCGCCAGAACCACTGAGCTAAATCCTTGGCCCCAGAAGAATTGAGTTTTAACAAACCTACCACAGGAGAAATGGGTCTTGAACAAATGTTCAAGTTTGAAAACTACTGCCCAGCCAGCATGGACGGATGCAGTCATCCTGGAGAGCAGGAGGCACAAGGAGGCACAGAGAAGCAAGCTTAGATATCCAAGGAAGATGCTGATGGAACAGTGAGGCTCATGTTGAACAGGGGAATTAAAAAAAATATTGTGCCCATCACCATGGACTGAGTCATTCTATCAAAATGGCTCAAGCTGGCCATGTGGTGCCATACTGTGTCAAATCAGAGGAAGATGTGTGGCTGGGAAGAGACACTCCCAGTCCAATGGCATTGAATCCAGCTACCAGGATCCACCCAGTGGTGCCCATAGCCTGGCTCATTTAGACAATGCTCTGAATCCGAAAGGAACATAAGACCCAATTCTCTCTTCTGCAGAGTCAGTGCCACAAGCAAGGCTATTTGGTAATGGGCACTATTTAAATGTAGCAAAAAGCACAATTTCAAATTGCTTGTTAAACTGTCAAATAAAAGAAATCCATTTGTGCATGTGAAACTATTCCAAGCATTCTAACTATTAACTGAAAGCAGGTGGAAAATGTCAAAGAAAAGGAGAAACATTCTATTAAAGAGCTGGCTAAATGTTTCAAGGAAAATACCTGATGACTCCTTTGACCTACTTTGGATTCAAAAATATCTACTTCCTAAGTGAGCTCCATAAACAGAGTTTTAAGAAAATATTAAATTGTAGAAAAAAGATGCCAATTATCACTGGCACCACTTTAATCAGTGTGACCCAAACATTGTCTTGTGAATAGGACAGTGGCATATTATCACTTTTTTCTTTTGGCTTAAACTTGATGCCAATGGCCTTTTCCAAGTGGTTTTGGGAATAACACAGGTAGGACTATTTTATGATCTTCTACTTGTTACTGTTGACTGCATCTGTGTACAGCCCAGTTGTTGAGAAGAAAACCTGCAAATGTGGAGAAAAGCACCTGGGCAGCGGCATATCTGGTAAAGGTCACCATACTGGAAGGTGATCTCACTGAATTCGAGGCAGAGACAGGACCCTCTCGTGTCTTCTAGGGGTTTCCCCTGCAATCACTTTATTCATACCATCAATATCTTTGTGGGTCTAGAAATGAAGCTGCTGTTAATAATTAGAGAACCTTTTCCTTGCCCTCTGGGCATCTCTAACTTGTGTCTCTATGCCAGGCAAACACAAGGCAAATGATCCCTGTGTATTCAGTCTAGAGGAAGCTTGTGGGTAGCCAGCTAGAGGTGCTGAGACCCGAGGCTTCCCACACTAAAACGTGCACAGAGATCTCCAGGGGGTCTTGTTTAAAAGGCACATTCTGGCTCAGAAGGTTTGGGCAGAACTGTAGAGTCTGCATGTCTCACAAGCTCCCAGGCAATACCGGTGCTGCTTCAGGCACAGGGTGGCATAATGAGCACTGGGGAAATACTGCACATTCTGCAGAACAGCGACTTTAAAACTCTGCTCAAACAGCATTTAACTAAGGATCTAGCTTCCATTTGATTTAGGGTTCCTTGAAAGCAGAGACTGAGTTTGGACATTTTCTTTTTGTTTTGTTCCCTGGCTGGCACTTGGCACGGGGCCCCAGCATGGTGGGTATTTATTTAATTAAACAGACTTGGCTTTGTTCCAAAAAGGATTTTAAGTGGACTTAACCCTCAGTAGACCCCAAAGGGGCACGTAGTAAATTGGCCAGGGTAAGAAGTGAGACCTAGGGTCCTTCCTTGTAAAGCTCCCCTCCACCTGCCTGCACCTACTCTACACCTCCTGTTCTCTCTGGAAAATTTTCCTCCTGCCCCATTTTTAAAAGCAGTTTACACTAGAGGGCCGATGTAAAAAGCGGAGGAAAAACAAAACAAAACCAGAAAGCCCCAAAGCACGAAGGCGCTGGGATATCAAAAGCTCAACTCTCAGAGGCAGAGCTGCAGAACTCTGCCTTGTCGCCGGCCAGCGTTTGCAAGTCAGAGTGCGTGCCTGCTACCCAGCTCCCCGCCAGCCCCAGGAGCTTTGCAGAGGCCGATCCGATCCCGGGTGCGGGCGCCTGTTGGCTTGGTGCAGCCTGTTTGTTAGCTGTGTGCGAGCAATTAATTTTCTAGGCATCTCCTGCCTCTGAGGGGTGGTGATGGCCTGAGTCGCTCTGGGGGTCGTGAAGGAATCTAGATAGCGGCTAAAGCTCCATAGAAACCCCTCTTCCGAGGGTGGCCCGCGTTGCCTTAATCTGTTTTCTCCGCTGCAGCCTGGGATGATAAAGGACTCATTAGCCTCCATAGAGGAGAAAAGGAGAGAGGGAAGGGGATTACAGCACATTGGTCAGTTAGTTAGGCCTCGCGGGGAAAGCAGGCGCGCACGGGCGAGTGCGCCCTAGGGGAGGAGTACACGTGCTGGGGGGAGGGGAGCGTAGAGGCGGGCGTGGGAGGAGGAGTAGGGAGGCGAGAGCAGCTCGCTGGAGGCGCCACGGCCTCGCAGACGCCACCGCGGGCAGTCGAACAGTCGGGGAGTAAGTTCCTGGGGACAGCTCGCCCTTCCCAGGGCCCACAGGAGGCCGTTCGCCACCCAGAGGGTCACAGGTCCCTTCGCCTCGCGCACTTGTTTGTCAGAGCTCGGCTCGCCGAGAAGCCTCGGCCGCTACTAAACTTGGAGGAGGCTGAGGGAAAGGAGACTGAGGAGGAGAAGGAGGAGAAAAAGGAGGAGGAAGGAGAGGAGGATGAGGATGCCGCGAGTAGGCGCAGCGGCGCGGGGCGCGGGGGCGCACTGAGTGCTCCAGAGCCTGGCTGAGCCGGCAGGTAGCAGCTCCAGCGCCCGGACTGCGCCAAGCTTGCAAACCAGGGCCGCCAGCGCCACCGTGCCGGCGTCGCCTCCTTGCCACGGAGTCATGGTGCGCGCTGCGCGCACGCCACGCGCGGGACTCTGAGCTCCGACTGCGCGGGGCGCCTTCTCCTCCCGCCCTTCTGGAGACCTCGCTCCCCACCGACCTAGCTCACAGGCCATGAAGGTTTGGCCCGGAACCTCTAGCCTCTGAGCTGCGCGGAGCCTGCTCCAGCTCCAGTGCTGCTCGGCTACAGGCAGCGCTCCGACCCCTGAAGCTCCACGTCCTCCTCCAGGGACCGCAAGAGATGGCGCTCCGCGGGACTCCTCGGCGGCGCAAAGTTCGCGGGCGGAGAGAGATGTTGCCGCATCAAGTTGGCTTCGTATGCGCTGTACTGGCCCTGGTGTGCTGTGCGTCTGGCCTCTTGGGGAGCTTGGGTAGGTACTGGTACCGACCCCTCCGCGCCGGGTGTTGGGGGCTTGAGCTGGGAACCTGTGGGACAGTCCCCACCCCGTCCTGCCTGTAGGTGGGGCGCACCTCCGAAGACTCATGGGCGCTGATCTGCGGCACTGGTGCTGCGGGCTGCGCGCTGCCCCGGGGGCTCCGGACGCGCCTGTAGGTGTGGGTTACCTAGATGGAAGCCGCACAGTCTCTGTCCCTGGAAGGCAGAGCCCCGGGGCAGGGGTTCTCAGGCTTGGGGCGGGTGGGACTGACTGGTCCGCTCTCCTGTTCTGTAGAGCCACAAGGGCTGTGCTTTGAGTCCCTGGAAGACTCGGATTCAGAGGCTGGGAAGTGGCCCTGGGTCTCAGCTCTCCCCATTCCCTTTCCCAGCCCTGCCCAGAGGGGGCCTTGGTCTTTCTGAGGGCTCCCCCCAATCCCTTAAATGCGCTGGGCAGTCTGTACCCGCGGGAGATTGCTGCCATGTTTCAGCATCACTTGTCTCAACTCCTGTTAATCCCCACGGAAGGGAGGGCTGATCTGTGCCTGGCCGTCTGTGCTCTCCTCCTGGAAGAGACCCGGTCTTGGAGTCCCCCGATATGCGCCTTTCAGGGAGTATGGCAGAGAAGAAACTTACCCAAGTGTCTGCTGGGGGCGCTGAGCCCACAAGTGACCTTCAGGGGACATTCATTCGCCATACTCTCGTTCTGATCTGGCTGCTGTGAATCTTTTATCTATGTTTTTAAATGTAAAAGACGAAAG
Organism: Petromus typicus; assembly: GCA_004026965.1. Taxonomy (NCBI): domain Eukaryota; kingdom Metazoa; phylum Chordata; class Mammalia; order Rodentia; family Petromuridae; genus Petromus; species Petromus typicus. The sequence continues at coordinate 71,655 of PVIR01001735.1, forward strand.
AAACGCTGGGGTTCAGCAGCTGATCCCCGAGGGTCAGCAGATGGTACTGTCTTCAGCAGAGAGTGAAGCCCTTAGCATCTAGGGACCATTTAGAGAGATTTATAACCATAGGTAAAAATCAAGTGGAAATTGATTTTTTAAAAAATACTGTTTTTCAAAGCCCAAACTTTGTGATTCAAGGATAGAGAATTAAACATTAGGTTCTTTCAAAAGGAACCCAGAATGTTTGTCTTGGACATCTTAATGCGTGCTGCCTTTCAGGGGCAAGTTGGTGCTCCTCAGTTCTAGTCCACAGGCAGCCAAATGCCCAAGGTACCTCAGCACCAGTGCTGTAGGAGAGGTTCGCTTACCCTCCCAAAGGTGCATGCCAGAAGAGGGCCATGAGCACTGTGCAGGTCCAGAGTGTGAGTCACTTTCATTACTGGGTCAGGAATTACCTTCAGGAATTTCACTGCCTTTGATGACAGCCATCCTCACCTCCCACGTCGCTCCGTGTGGTCCTTGGGTCAGCAGCACCCGCAGCCCCAACCGAGAGCTTGTTAGTATAGACTTCAAGCCCTACCCAAGACCTGCTGGATTAGAATCTACATTTGACCAAGATCCCGTGGTGCTGGGTGTGTGCGTTGATGTGGGCAAAGCCCTGGGCCATTCTCCATCACATATCTACCCTCTTGCTAACTTTCCAGCTGCTTATGGCTCTTCCATGGCAGGGGCCACCAGAGCAAGTTTACCAAAAGGCAACCTAATGGCCACCCGATTAAGCCCTGTGTTGCACGTAGGAGGCTGAGATTATATACAGAGCCCTCTGGGACTAGAGAATGAATTAGATCCAAGGTACTGACTGCTGTGCGTGACAGGTGGGCACACGCTGCTGTCACTGTGTGGCTTCCCTGCAGGTGGCTCTGAACAGCTGAATAGGCTGCTCCTGACACAGCTAGATGCACATACATGTGAGAGGTCATGGAGAGCACAGCCATCACCTTGACCTATGGTGTCTCTGACTTATTTTCCAATCCAGGGCACAAAACAGCTTCTACCAGCAAACATACTCTACAAGACATGTGGAGAAATAGAAAGTTGATGGCACCGATGAACGGGAGTCATCCAGCTAAGAACTGCACGGATCCTGGTAAGAAGTCGGTGCTTCTCCCCACCCCACCTTGTACCCCCCAGGCTCCAGCCAGAATGAAGAAAGGAGCCTTTAGCAAATCTCTTGGGAAAGGGTGGTCAGTCCTGAGCTGTTGAGAGGGAATTTCAGGCTTCTAAGCAACGCAAATGTGTTTTTACCCAACAACTAAGGTCATATTCAAGAGTTTCAGTGTTTTGTCTTCTGTTTTCACCACGCTCCTAAAGGTTGTTTCCCTTGCTCTCTTGATTTGGTTGGTTTGCCGGGGTCTTTGTCTTCCTCCCCTTTTGCCCACTCTACACATTTGAAGGAGCTCTAGGGGCAACAAATCCAGCTACTCTGACAGGTGACACTTTGGGAAACCATCCAGGGTCAGAGCCTATTGGGCAGCTGTAGGGGACACTGTGGGATGTGTGGCCTTCCTCTGGAACAGTACTCCCCTGCATTCTGCCCACAGAGATAGCAATCACACTGTCCCTCTTCAGAAGTCTCTTAGTGTCACTGGTGCTCGGGACCTGTGATGACATCTTGTCTGTTCCCTACCCTAAGCAAGCTTCGCTTAAGTCCATGAAGAAGGCTCTCAGGAGAAGAGAGTGTCTGCAGGTGGAAAGGTCTGGGAGGAGGCACAGATTGCTCAAAGCCACAGAAGGGGGGAAGCTGGCTTTAAACCCAGATGTCTCTTTGGTTCATTAGCTTGCGAAGGCTGAGGTCATCCTTCAGATGTTTCCTACACTGTCAGCCTCCTTCCCAGAGGCCTTCCAAGGGGACATTTGGGATGTGGAGGAATGGGAGCACCACTCATAGGGCCACTCTGGGATTCCTTGTGAACCGGACACCTGCTCCAGGTGGAGGTGCTTCGCTATCCCTCACCTCGCTCCGCACATCTTCCTTCCTCTGCAGGGAGGTGAAGTACAGGCTACCCTGACCTTGTCCCATAAACCAGCATAAAGCTGGCAATGCTGAGGTTGGGACCCTCCTGTCATTGCAGTGATCTGAAATGCTACAGTTGGTTTTGTCCATGTGGGAAGACATTACTACTCAGGAGAAAGGGTCAATTAGGGAAATGTTGGCCCTGTTCTAGTTCATAGGTGCTGTCATCTTGGCTGGCTTTGACCTCTTCTGTCCCCTAGAAAATTCTACCCCATGAGCCTGAGCATGTTGTCCAAGCCTGGCCCATTTTGAACATTAGAGCTCTCTTGTGCTGCACTGTGGCCTGTGTATCTTCGGTGTCCTGTCTGATCAAAAAGTGTTCGATGAACGTCTAAAGCTGTCTGTGCTATTTGGCAAGGAGGCCTGACCTTGTCCCTCTTGCGAAGGGAGAAATGAATGGAAATTGGCAGTGTCTTTAGCAGTGATTAACATTTGCATTATGCTTTGTGTTGACTGTTCTAAAATAGAGCTGGGCACACAGAAAGGGCTCAGTAAATACGGGTCAAGTGAGAAAGAAAGTCCGTTCTGCTACATCACGTACCTCAGTTCTTACCACATGTTTCCAAAGGCAGGGACACAAAGCTGAGAAGCTTAGTGCTTCCTGAGAGCTCTTGACCAAGAGGAAGAAGCCTCCTTGGTCATCCACCATGCCCTCCCCTCCTCACTCCACTATACCAGCTCTGGGTCTCCTCCCTTCCCTCCCAGCCCCCTCACCCCTGCCAGGTGGGACTCTCTGCCCACTTTGCATTTCACATCAGAGCAGGTGCCTGTGCTGTGTCAGCCCAAGAGCAAGATGGACTGGGAAATGTGAGCAGGTGCCTGATGTAGCCCCTGTTGGCAAGGAGCTTCCAGCAGAGTGGAGCAGGCAAGGTGCCCACGAAGGAGTGCCAGTTCTTGCTCAGCCGCTTGCAGGAGGCACTTCCACTGCCCGGAGGAGGGCGAAGGGCCATGGAGCTCATGTCTCTTGTTGTGTGTGTAGAAGACGCCAACTTCGATTGCAATAACAGAAACCTCTTCCAGCTGAGATTAGCAGGGATAACACACTGACTTAGTAACTGGGAATGGGGGTTAAGAAAGTGATGTCCATGACTCTGCTTCTCTCTGTTGCTAAACTTGATTGTGTTTCCATGTGGGAAGGTCAGGTCCAACCTAGAATCTTCCAGACTCAGAAATGCTGGGAAAGAGCATGCCCAGGACTGAGATACTTCTGCAGAGCTCTCTTGGGTTGTGTTGTCTTGGTTCACATGAACACTTACCGGAAGATGCTGGGGCCCGGGCTGGCTTAGGCTTGGGTTATAGTCCACCTCCAGAGAGACAGAGTGAAGCTACCTACCCCTGCTCTAGAACTGCGCCAGCGAATGGGTGTCTGGGCTACTGGGATGCAGGTACTCAGTTCTTTGTAACTTTATGAGACTCCCATTCCAGGGTTGCTGCTATAGAAAAGGTGGGCCAGGGTTCCCAGTGCCAGTGTGGGGGCTGTGATAGAGGGTGGCATCCCTTGGACTCAGCTGCTGGGGGCTCTCCCAGTCTTTGGAGGCCCCTCGTGCTGTTCTTCCACATCCATTCCTTAGGGAGGTAGGAAGTCAGGGCTTTTCGAGAGTCTGACTGAGTCCATGCCTCAGGCCCAGATAGTATCCAGCCAAAGTCGGCATCCATCCTCCTCAGCTCCTCCAGGCCAGGGCTAGGCTCACTGCCTGTGCCTCCTGGAGGTTCTCCTTGGCTTGAGAGAGGAATAATTTCCCCTCCTCAAAGCAGGAGAATCTTCCCAGGACCTCCATGTGGAACTCAGGCTCTTTGCTCCCTGTGGGGCCTTTCCCAGACTTCAGCGGTGGCGTTTTGATCTCGTCATTCGTATTTCAGCCCAAGTCCCCTGTCACCGGCCCTGGGCCAGTCAGCCCCCACCTCAGCGATCATAAGAACTGCTCTCTAAAATAACTTGGTTCTGCCAGCCCTTAAGGGCCACCTGCTCTGTACCCAGTGAGTCCTGGGCTCACATGCAAATGGCTCAAGGGCTTTGTAGATCAATTTTAAAATGCCCAACACCCCACCCCAGTGGGTCTGACCTAATGGGTTTGGATATCTGTGCTTTCAAGGAAAGATCTCCCTCGATAATTCCAAGGGAAAATCAGGGATGAGAGTTAAGGGACTAGAGCCCCCCTGCTCAGGGTGGTAGCTTGGTAGGAGTGCTGGGTCGTGGGCTCACACCCACCACCTGCTGGATTAGGATCTGCCACCTAACAAGGGCCCAGGTGATTCCTGGATAGGTAGCCCGAGAGGCCCTGGGTAGGCTGTGCTGGACTCCGGTGTGTGTGCGGCGAGTATGTGAATGTGGTGTCGCGCCAGTCTGTAGCCCCAGGCACAGCACCTAACTCACTTGGGCAGGGTCCAGGATTGATCTCCAGCCCTGAAAAAAATTTTCTGAATGTTTAACGAAACTAATTCTTGGTATAATATAGTAATTTTTCTGAAAACCAGCTTTAAAATGTTTTTGTGTGTAGAGAAGCTACACACAAGAAAGAATTGCTTCTTTTTGACAAGCGATACTTATGAAAAAGCTCTAATTAGTTTTTCCCAGAGATGTAAATGCATGACCAGGGTTAACATTAGGCCTTAGATGTTTATTTTCATGGTTTGTGCAGAGAAAGCAATAACATAGGGAGGTGGGTCCCGGTGTCCAGATGTATGAAACAGAAATGAATAACATAGAATGGTCACTGAGAACCATCTTAGTCTGGGCTCTATTTCTCAACTTAGTCCTGGAGGCTGGAAGTCCCAAGTCAAAGTGCCCAAGGACTAAGGAGTTGAATGAATTCTCACTCGCAGGTGGCTGCTTCTCTTTTGCTCACATGGTGGAGACAGAGCACAAACTCTCTGCTCTTTTCCTCCTATTCCAAGAGCAGCAGTCCTATCTGAAATCCCACCCTCTTGATGTCAGTTGACCCTTGTTATCCCTCCACAGGTTCCGTCTACAAGTTGGGGCTTCAACCTCTGAACTGGGGGTTAAGACAAACATTCAGGCCATTGGAAGAACCAGGGAGTTTCCACTCCACTCAGGAGTGCTTGTGTACAGCAGAGGGTAGAACCTGATGTGTCAAAACCTGGGGAGACACCTGAGGAGTTGAGGGGGCAGTGCCCTGATTCGTGAAATCAGAACCAGTAACAGCCGCTCTCCACACATGACATTTAGAGCTCCTGGGAGTCAGGACCGCGATCTAGAGCGTCCACAGTGGCATCCTGCTCATCACAGCCACGTGCCCATGACTTTCCCTGGTCACTCATTCCAAAGTAGCCAAGTCCCTGGCCATCATCACATACTTCTCAGCTCTTGCTCATTGTCGTACTCTTTACCTCCTCTAGCTAGAATATTAAAGGTGGGTGCCCTGTTCGTTTTGTGAAACTATAGTATGTCTGTCAGTTTATTCATCTGTAGAGTCGGGTGCAGTTATATCACTGTATAGAATTGTTAGAGTTACATGAATTGACACCCTCAGAACTTTAAATGCTTAGACTGTAGCTTCAGTTTTCTCATGATTACTCTCATATGGAATCAAAGCCTATGTATTGTAGGTACTGCACTGAAAACTGTTTGTGGGGGAAAAGTTAACAAGCAAATATCTCAGCGCTTGTGTTTTTATTCTTTTGGAATAAAAAATTCCTTGTTTGTGGCTTTAAAAAAAATCTTGGGATGATTGGAGATGATGGTGGATGCCAAACCTTTTGTAAACTTTGCTTTATATAAACCCTTGTCTCTTAGCAGGTTTGTTTTCCATCTATGCTCTTTAACCGTGGTGAGCGTGGATTCTCCTGTTCTCACGCTGCCCCCCTGTTGGAGACTGAACAGGGGATTCCATCCTCCACCGTGTCGCTGTTGGTCCTTTGTTTCCAGTGTTCTGTGTGCTGTGTTTAAAAAGAAGAGGAAGAAGAGTGAAGAGTTTGGCTCCATCCTGTTGTGACAGCAGTCCTCCTTTGTGCTTTGCTTTTTTATGTTTGGGTTTCTTCTTCCCAGATATCTTTAGTACTGTGTCTGCACTGGAGGGGTGGAGGGGAGCGGGCTGATGGAGGGGTCTGCAGATGGAGGTGGCTTGTTGCGCTGCAGGGCCAGAGGAGACTGGTGCAGGCGTTAGGCAGTGGATGCTCAGTGATGTGCTTGGCTCGCTCACCTATTGCCTTCTCTTCTGTACCAGGCTGAGGTGCAGGTGCATGTGGAGCAGAGGGTGGCTGATCCAGTAGGATGCGATTCCAGGCACAGGGGCTGGTGCTGAAGCTGGGCTGGAAGGAGACAAGGGCACTGGATCTCTGTAGGCCCCTGTGCGTGGAGCCAAGGTGCAAAATCACAAGAACTTAGGAGGAGGAGGAGGAAGAGGGGGAGGAGGACAGACCTGGAGCTGTAAAAAGTACATCAGGACCAGTGGGCGGGGAGGTGCCAAGGTATGGGTGGCAAGACAAAGCGTCTGGATTCTCAGCAAACGTCTGTTCAAGTGCTGCTCCAATGGGCTTGAGAGACAAGTCATACATCCCAAGCTTTCAAGTTGTTACATAAAGGCGAGTTCTGTGTTGGAAAAGCCAGAATTGAACTTAACCCTGTGGGCAGGGAGATCAGTGCATGTTCCATAGAGCAAGGGTAGGAGGTCCAGCTTGGGCAAGGCCTCTGCTGGGCAGGGCAGCATCCAGAGAGCCTAGGGAAAGTGGCACCAGCCTTTTTGGGACAGTGATAGCCTGGCAGAAACACTCAAGCAGGCTGTGGAAAATAGCGGCCCTCTACCAGGGGCCTGTTCTTCCTGCTTTAGAGGGCGGCTGGGGTTGAGTGCCTCCGTGGCTGGGAAGCAAAACCTCTAGGCTCTTGTCTTGGTTGTGCCCAGGTCCTGCCTTCTGGCAATTGAGGCCTTTCCCCCTCCCTCTCTTCCTCTGACTCTCCCTTTAAAAAATGAAGCCTGGAAAAATCTGAGGGTTTTCAGTAGCCAGAAGAAACTCCGTGTTTCTGTCACAGAGATGGTGGCTTGACAGTGAGAAGGCGGAGGTGTGGGTTGAGTCCCAGCTCGCCCCTTACTGGCTGTGTGACCTTGAACACATTACATAATCTCTAAGCTTCAGGCTTTCTCTTTTGTAAAATCATAGCAGTGCTACCTACCTTCCTACCTGATAGGCAGCTATGAGGCTTAAACCACATGCTAAATAGAAGTCCTTAAGCCCCACTTACAGCACAGGGTAGCTGCTGTGATTGTGGCTGATCCCAGCGCACTCTTCTCAGTGCTTACCCACTTCTCATAACGACCCTTTCAGAAGGTGCTGTGAATGTCTTTATTTTCCAGTGGAAGAGGACCCAGAGATTCAATAACTAGTCCAAGGTCATCCAATCAACACGAGCAGAACCAGATAGAGTGTGTATATGGTTGTGTTTAATTAGTAGACTTTATTTTCTAAATCATTTAAAATCTACACAAAAATTGAGCAGAAAACACAGTTCTTCTGTTCGCTCCCCACCTCCCAACAGTCCCCACTATTTTTAACACCTTGTCTTAGGATGGTACATTCGTTGCAACCGATGAGCTAATATTGATAATCTTGTTATTAGCCGTTGTCCACAGTCAGCATTAGCATTCATTCTGTGTTGTGCTGTCTGTGGGTTTTGATAGACACATAGACTAGTTTCACTGCCTCAGAAACTCCCTCAGGAGTGAGGCTTTTAATATTGGGTGGCTGAATCATAAGCCTATACTCTGATCCATAATTATTAATACATGGGGCAGAGAAGGACAAATCAGAGAGGAGTGCGTCCCTGGTGTATTCCAAACCGGCCACCCCCTCCAGCATCAGAGAGGAGCTCTCCAGCAGAGAAATACACTCCACTTCTGGGTGTATTTCTAAACCAATTTGTTTGCAATCAGAAGTTTTTCCCCCTTTATCCAAACTATCAGGGCCATCTGCTAGCAATCGCTCCTCTTTGCTGGGCCATCTGCTGTCCCCAACTTGCAGATTCTCCGCTCTTGACAACGCACAGGCTTCCCGCAATCCGGGGTGCGCCCACTCTGCTTCCTCTTGAACTCTGAGGAACGTTCTCCCAGAGTTAAAAATGGAAATCATTAAGCAGTGCCATGTGCTGCCACAGGGGGAAGAGATCTGACTGAACATAAGGGGAGGATGCTTGAGAAAGGGTCTTTGTAGTTATCGTTGTCCATTATTGAAGAGGCCATTGGCACAGAGGGCTTCATTAAAGTGGGAGAAAATCACTCTGCTGGAATAAGTGATTTTTTTTCTCTTGAGAAAGCAGTGACTGTCCCCCCCCCTTCCAGGAAAGGAGCAGGAGGTCATTGTGTGGCTGGGAGGTGGAGGCACCTTCTTCCCAGTGGGTCTTCCTTTTGCCATTGGGGACCATAGCCAGTTGGTTTCTGGTCCTGCTTTGGATAGTGCATGGCTCCGACCTGACTTTCGTAGTAATGTGTATTACTTAAATGTCTGCTGGCCCTTCCCCAGACTGGACTCTGAGCTCGCAGAGCATGAAGTGGAACAATAGAGGGCAGGCCAGGGCTCAAATCACAGATGAACTTGCCTGGGGAAAATCCACAGTGGGGGATTCCTCAGGAAAGTATTGGGGGGCAGAGGGATCACAGTCAGGAGGGAATAGCTTCTGAGTCTGACCTTCAAGGATAGCTGTGCATGTGGAAGGACGTCTAAGAGATGGTACTGTACATTTGAAAGTGCTGCCCAAGAAATCACAGCGTCATCCCCATACCTGGAGGAATGCTTACTAGCAACCGCTGTGTCTTGCTCATTGGATGTCCGAGGGGAAAGAGAAAACAAACACTAGCTAGGAGCACTAGCACCAGTGCCATGGCGAGTAATTAGGCTTTAGGGATTTACCAAGGACTCAGTGCTCAGTCAGGGCTACGGCTGATTTTAATTTTTTTAAAAGCAGAAGTGATGGGGATTGGGAGAGGCTGGGAAGATGAGTATAGTCTATGCCACTGGACTAGAACGAAACTGCAAACTGGACCTTGGTGGCTACACTAAGCCACCCCAATTGTTGGGGCAGACACCCCAATTCACTAGCCGGCTTGGCTCAGTGATTGCTCAGGGTGCATTATAGTAATGCAGTTGCACTTGCCAGCCCTGCCTGTGTCTTTGAGCCTTTTGGCACTTAGCTCAAGGCTAAAAGCTGGAGTCAGAAGTCAGTTCAGCTCCCAGCTCATTACAGCTGGCTGCACAGACCATACTGCCCATCAGGGAGCTGTACCCCATAAACATGGCTATTTCTCTCCACTGTCTTGTCTAGCCTGTTGATGCCAGGAGTGGATCAGGAGGAGTTGGGGGTTAGAAATGGTGGAATCCTACCTGCTGTGCCCTTACTAGGTCTGTGCTCTTGAAGTAGTCTACCTTCTAATTTGAGGGAAGGGGCGAGGTTTGTTTTGTCCGTTGGTGTGTGTGGGCTCAGTGTGGTATGCGTTTACATTTGTGCCTGTGATGGTCACATGACACCTCCCCACACAGTCAGAAAGCCCCAGTGTGCTCATCTGTGTAAAGTGCTTATGTGAGCGCCCACCACATTTGCTGCTGAAAATAATTCTGAAAGATAAGTTGACCTGTAACTTGAGAGGAGTCATATTAGGCCTGGTCTCTGATGAAGGGTTGAAGACACATTTTATAAATGCTGTGCCACTTTTTCTGAGTGAAAGTGAAGAAGGAATATCTGAAGTCGGTGTTTGCTTGTTATTCTTTGAGGATCTGAAGATGTTGACTTTGCATGGCTGACCTCAGAATGACCAGAGCGTGTGGGGCGGCAGTCCTCACTGTGTCTTCTAAATCCTGTTCTCCTGTGAATGATATCTCATATTGAACAGCTCTGGCCCTGACAACCAGTGTGATTTTGTGCAGGTCATTTTGACTCTCTGGACCTTGGTTTTCTGGCTGTGAAATGGGGATAATGATGAAATAATTTATCCTGTGGGCTTTTAAGGATTAAGTACAGGATGCTATGCAAATATAAAGACTATGGCTTGCATGATTGTAGCAGATACTTAACTCTTTGAAGAACACCTCTTCCATGGGACACAGAGAAAAACCAATTATTTGGGGACTTTTCTGATTTGATTTTTTTTATCAGTAAGATTTAGGGGAAGCATCGCTTTTGCCTCATATAGGCAAAGACCCCCTGATGGGATGTCTGGTCTCCACATAGGATGAAGGAAGTCACAGGTCTATCTCTTCACAAGTGCTAATGACCCCACCATCGATTCATCTGGTTTCCTACTGCAGATGTCTTGGTTTTGATTCTGTTTTACGTGCCGAGTCCAGTGAGAACTCGGTCCCTGGCCAGCTGGCTCAGCTCTGTACTGTGGGGTTACTGTGCAGCTGTGGGATTCATGTTGAGCCTGTCTGCTTGGCCCGTGGGGATATTAAAATGGATTTTGGTGTAGACACTGCCTCCAAGGAGCTTCCATTCTAGATGAGAGGATTGAAATCTACAAACTGGTCCATCCTGTGAGGGGAATGCTGGGTCTGCAAGCCTGGTGCAGAGTACAGAGGAAGGGGTTGAGTCTTCAATGTCAGGATCATGGAGGGCATCACATGAAAGATGGCACTGAAGATGGGGAAGGGGACTTTAGAAGGGTGCTAAGAGAGTTGACATGTGGGCAGCCGCTTTCTCAGGGCTCTGCACACAGGACCTCATTGATTCTGATCTTTGGAGGGCAAGTGGGGGTGATGTCATCGACTCCACTTTACAAAAAGTAAGAGCAAAGCATGGAGAGGTGAAGTAGCTTGCCCAAGGCCCCCAGCGCAGAATTGGTGGAGCAGGGCTTTGAACTTGGGCAGCCTGGCTCTGGAATCTGTGCTCTTGGGAAGAGGATGGTGGACCCTCACTCCCAGCCGAGAGGGAGGAAGCACTGGGTTAGGGAGTGTGGGGCAGAGTGTAGTTGGGTTTGGATGGTGATTCACCCTGTGATATAGGTTGGGACTAAGAGCCTTAAACACCCCAGGCCTTTGTGCTCCACTTTGTGGGCTGTGGGAGTAACTGATGGTATCTGTGCAAGCTCCATGTTTTAGGAGGACGGCGCTGCTGACAACGTGGGGAAAACTCTCTGTGTTTTGGAAGTGTCTCAGGTCAGAAGAGAGTAGAGCTAGAACAGTTAGGAGCAACATGGAGAGAGATTGTGGACAGAGAGAAGTGCATCTGGAACAAGCAAGCTGGGAGGAAGCACTCATCAGTTATGGCTATAGATGACATCTGTGGTCTGTGGCTCCTCTATTTTCTGGGACTGGAACCGGGGAAGTGCTCCATCTGTCCTTCCTCCCATTCTTCTCTGCCTCAGACCTTTCTATGGTGACCCTAGAAGACTACAAAAAGAGTTTTTTGAGAATGGTGGCTGATGTTTGTCCCATATTCCACATTTTGAAATGTGCATCTCATATACTTATCGGGCACCAAAGGCTAGAGCATGAGGTGGGTGCTGAGACCAGGGAGAGAAACCTGTCCTTAGTGAGCCTACAGGTTGGAAGGACAAGGCAGGCTTGGAACTGCCACTTGAAGCTTGGAATGACACCCTTGGGTACTTAGCTTGACTAGAAGGCTTTATACATTGTTACAGTGTATGAGCCACATTTTGATGCTGGTGGGTATTTGCTGGTCTGATGAATGTGGTGGGAGTTCCGAGTGGTTCATAGAGTGATAGCAGAAAAGGATGAGAGGAGAGAACTGCAGCCAGACTAGAGCTGAGGGAAGTGTTCAGGGTTCAGCCTTTGGGTTCTGGAGACCAGAATGAGCCAGGCCTCGGGTGCTACTCCAGAAACTGGGTGTTTGCCTGGCTCATAGAGGTTTGAGAAACAGAAAAGGTTTCTCCCCCGTCCAGGAACCTGACAGGTGGGATGGTTGCCAGGAGGCCAAAGGTGAGATTCTACCCTCCAAAGTGCAGTATCGAGAAGGTGTGGGTCACTGTAAGGCTGTGGTCCTCTCCCATGTCACCATGCACATGCAGACATCCTGTTTATTATACTTTTTATACCAGCAGGGCTTCATCCCCGTGGGGTTTGCTGAGGCCCCAGCGCAAAGGCAGTTTATATACCTTTGGAGCAACCTTGAAGGCATTTAAACCACAAGATAGGAAAGACTTCATGATGCGGAGTGCTGTGTCTGCCAATGAAAGGGAATGTCTAAGGCCCCTGCTGCAGGGAAAATCCACACCCACATTATCCTGGTGTCCTTTTCTGTCTGTCCCCACTCCCCATGAGTTTTCAAGGGAACACCCCAGTGCCCCCTGGAAGAGGATCCATCACATCTCAGGCACACTCTGTGAAGTAGCTGCAGCCCAACTCCCTTACCTGGAGGCGCTGAATCCAGACTCTGAATAGAGTGACTTACCCTACTTACAGATAAACATTGGGTATGGAGTCCCCAGATATGATGCTGACATGCTTATTTATTGCCAAATAAACTTCCCCATGAAGGCTCCTGACCTCACCTGGCCACAGGGGCGTGCACAGCACTCTCACACCGTGGAACACACCAGCACACAAGATGTGGCTGAGAACCGGAAAATAGGGGTCACTGCCCTACCTGGAGAAACCCAGTGCCAGAAAGAGGTAGAAGCTCCCCAGGGACCTGCCAGAGGGTTGATAAAGGCGATTACTGGAGTAGATAGAATGATTTATAAGTGAGATTAAGGAAGCTAAGCAGCTCAGGCTGATTAGCTGGGCCCTGGTGAAGGAGGCTGTGTGACGAAGGCACACCTAGGCTGAGCAGGGCCACATCTAGGAGCTTGAGGGCTCCGGGGTGACTCTCCAAAGGGCCTCTGAAATGAAACTCAGCTTCTGCATCCACTTCCCCCGGAAACTGCAGGGAAGTCCCTCATCGGAATGTTTCAGTTAGATGGGCAGCCAGCTGGAGGCCTGGTCAGAGAGAGATGCTGAGCCGGCAGTGGAACGGATCTCTTCGTGCCTGCCTCTTTTCACCCTTAAGTTTCTGGAAAATTCTTGTGCAGGCCTCCAAGGAGCCAAGCCTTTGGAAGAACTGCTTTGAAATCTCTTTGATCATTTGAATCTTTCTTGTGTTTTCCTTAGTGGTAAACATCCTAATGCAGTGCCCTGTGACAAGTAGCTAAATGACTTTTGGGCCCTGGGTGACCCATATGCATAGGAGGAAAAAAGAGTTAGTGGGGGAAGAGGGTCTTCGTTTGTAGGCCAAATGGACTTGAAGAATATCACTGCTGCTTCCCCAGCCCCTGAGCATTATGAGTACTTACAATCGCACGATCAAGTCAGTCAGGAGGGGGCAGCAGGTATTGCAGCTCTGAGCAGTATTTCTTCGTGGCCATGCACACAGTCACCTGAGTCCTTGTTAGAATGTGGGTGCAGAAGGCCTGGGTGGGAGCCTGAGCTCTGCACTTCCAGTAGCACCCCCGCCTCTGTCAGTTCTGTCTTCCTGGAGTCCAGACTCTGCAAAGTGACAGTGTAGGGTCTGCTGTTCAGGATCTGGGCCCTCGCTTGACCAGTGAGCTGGTAGCTTTGGGCAAAGAACTCAACCTCCTCCAGCCTCAGTGAGATGCAGTTCAGGCCTGACCTGGCCAGGGTCCTCGTAGAATACCTGAGATCACACAAGCCCCATGACCTGTGCACAGCAGAGCTCGGCAATAGAAAACTTATACTCCTGGACATTGGTCCAGAGTCCCCCCAACTTCTTTGAAGAGCACTGGTCCACACAGTGGTCTTTCCCTTCTCCCCGTCTGCTCAAAGCAGTGTCTGAGGTCAGACATCTTTGGAGAAGACTGCAGACTCGGACCTCTCTTGAGAATGAAGGGGGCCACAATAATGTATTGAAGGTTCTGAACTGGTTCACAGTCAAGAGACCTTTATGCTTTAAAAGTAATTTTTGATTGTGATAATGTAACCAAATTTGCTATTTTAACTGCTCAAGTGTACAGTTCAGTGGCATTAAATATACCGTGGCTGTCATGTAACTGTTGTTACTATCCAAATCTAGAACTTTTTCATCTCCTCAAACTATCTTGCATCCCATTCTCCAGTCAAAGTAACTACATCACCCTTTCAGTCTCCTGAATTCAGCTACCCCAGGTTCCCTGGAAGTCGAATCACAGCATTTGACCTGATGCATCTGGCTTGTCCTGCTTCTCATGTCATCATTTATATATGGTCATAGGTGTCAGAATTTCCTTCCTTCTCAGGCCCCCATGATGGTCCACCATATGTATGGACTACATTTTGTCTCCTCCTATGTATGAGTGCCAGTTTCTACTTTGTAGCTATTGTATGTGCAAGTATCTGTTGGAGTTTTAAACTTTTGTAAATTTAATATTTATCAAGTCAGGGCAAGTGTGTACATGGGTGGAAAAGTGTAACTCTCCACCTGCTGCCCACAGCCTGTGGTGTTAAGCAGAGCAGGAAAGGCTACCATCCTGGGCTGTAGTCTTCCACCCTGCCTGTATGGTACAGTCAGAAATACCTGTGCCTCGTCCTAGCCTGCACTGATTAAACTGGAATCCCTGATGGTGGGCCTGGCCCACGTATCTTTAGAGCTCCCAGAAGATGTTATGAGCACAAGGTGGAGAGAAGTTGGTAAGGACACTGCTGGGATTCACATCTGGCTATGGTCCGGGCCAGGTCATAACTGGGGCAGTGGCATCCCCGGGGCGCTGCATGCTGCAGTCCTTCTACCTCCTGCCTCAGATCAGCCACCTGTCCAGAGGGTTCCCAGACCACTCAGGCTCAGCGAGGTGCTCCTGGTGCGTGTGTGAGAACAAGGAGGGCCTTGGGGTTGACAGTGACCTTGGCCTCCAGCACCCATAAACCCATGTCCTATGCATAGGGTTTTTTTTTTTTTTTTAGACAGGGTCTCGTTTTTGTAGTTCAGGCTGGCCCTGAGCTCAGCTTCAAACTCACATCACAGCAATCCTTCTGCTTCTGCCTCCTGAGTGCTGGGATTACAGGCGTGAGTCACCATGGCCAACACGTGATATGTGGTTCTGATTGCTGGTGAGCGTGTGTCTCCATGCCCAGTACTGTTGTATACAGTTACTGGGGATGGAACCCAGGCCCTTGTGCTTGCAAGACAGGCACCAGAACCACTGAGCTAAATCCCTGGCCCTGCATAGATGTCTCTTGCCCCCATCTCCCTGGGAGGCTGTAGAGGACCCAGGTTGCACCCATAGGAAGTCACTAAGTACTTACAGACTTCAGCTGCCAGAGGTCAGGACCTGCCTTGCCATAATGCCCAAGGCTGACTGCAGGTTCGAAGTGTGTTTCTGATTTTTGAGGATGAGTTTCTGTTTACAGAGGACACTGAGAGCACCACAGTTCCAAGGTTTCTAATTTAGGACGATCACTGTCACTTCTCTTTGTCATGTAGCAGCTGAGAGATGGCATCTCCAGTTTTGGTCTTCCCTGTTGGCTGGCTCTGGCTTGCACATGGCACCCCTCTCTTGACATGGGGATTTGTCTTACAGTGTGAACTCAGGAGCCACTGTTTATTGGTCTACAGGCCCTGGATGGCAGCTCTGATTGCCTGGTCTCACTTTGGTGTATAGTAGTATGGACAAGTGACGAAAGAATTACTATCTTTTCCGTAAATGACAGACCTTGGAAAACAAGCTAAAGAAGTATATTTTTATTGCAAATTAAATCTTCCAATTTAGTCATCTCTCCCTAGGGGTCTATGTTTCTGGGGTCTTTTATCAGGAAGTCATTGACCATAAGGCAGGAAATCACAGAAAGACCTTGCTTTTCCACACATCCTTCAGGAAGGCTAGGTGCCCTCTAGGGGAATCAGTTTCCTGGGCCCCTGAGGTCAGAACCCATGGTGACCGGACTGCATTTCCCTAGTAACCAGTCCCCAGCCAAGCCACGGAGCCTAGAGACGAGAAAACCCCCTTCTATTTCAGCACATCTAGCTTCTGTGTCATGAGCCAAGGTCTGTTCTTTCCTTTAATTTGGAGAGTGTGACAAACAAAGTTTGAACAAACTGACAGAAACATTCCCAAGCTGGTCCATGCCTTTGAGATCTGTGATATCCAGGACAAAATTCACACAGCAGCAGAGATGACGACTTTGACCCTTTGATTTATGACCTTTTGGCTGGGGATGCAGCTCAGTGGAAGGCCTCTTGCTTAGCCTGTTTGAGGCCCTGGATTCCATCCCCAATGGCCTTGGTCTCCATCCACCATGCAGAGAGAAGACATGAGCTGTTTCCCCTTCTCTCTACCAGGTGGCTTCTGTGTGCTCATCTTGCAAGCACACACTCATCTTTTGACTGTGTGTAAGACTCCACCACAAAATGCAGAGCGTGAGGCAGGACTGATGGCTGTTCTGGTCTGAGTGTCTGTCTAAGGTCTCTGTGTATGGAAGAGTTGGCCTCTGCCTTCTGAGGCTCTGCAGGTGTGGGAATGGCTTCCTGGCCATGGAGCCATCTCCCCTAGCTCACACTGCTGCTGTGTGGCTACCTGTCCGGCTTGTCTTCCTCCCTGCTGCAGTCTCTCATTCTTCCCGGTTCCGTGTGAGACAATGTCAAGTAGCAATAGCGGCAGCTGTGACCCTTGAAACTACATGGTAGATGTGAAGCTGTTGTGCCTGCTGTGGTTGGGCAGGACTTCTCTGTAATTGTATCTGAAGACTCGCCTCTGCATGCAATCTGGGTCATCACACTGTAGTCCCCTGATGTCTTTTTTAGAAGTTGGCAGACAAAGTGAGGAGCCTGTTTGCAGGTTTATCAGATTCCCAAGACTCTCCATGGGATTGCATAATGGTTACTTTGGAGTTCACCTAATCCTGGAGCCAGGTTTTGGCAGCCAGCTTCACCCTGCCTCCCAGACGGCTTGGTGCGGCTCTGCTCTCTACCTCTTCTGCCACCCCTGGGGCTGAAGTCTGCTCAGGCATCTGCTCACTCTTTATTTACTCATTTGTTTGTTTACCCAACAAATCCGAGCACTGCTGATGTGGGAAGCCTGTTGCCAAACAGAAATGAATGGAGCAGGGCTTACCCCGAGGAGTGAACAGCATGAGAGCGGAGAGATTACAGGGATCCAAGTATTAGAGCACGCATCATAGCTGAGTGATTGCCATATGCATTCACACGCGTGCATCCACAGGCGCGCACGCACACACACACACACACTCACAGACACTCACATACATATGTACATGCGCAATCTCTGAAGCCAGGTGGAAATCTATTCTCTACTCCGTAAACTCACATCTAAATAAATATCACTTCAGTGCGTACTCTGTGCAAAATATCTCAGGGAGACGGGGTCCACATCCAGGGATCCTGAGTTACAGCGTGACGGGAAAAGTGAACTGTAAGATACCAATGACTAAGATGCCCTCCAGGGACAGAGAGAGCTACAGATCTGCATGCTAGAGAGGCAGGTGAAGCCATGTCAGGGTCCAGAGGAGCACGAGACAATTCCCAGTTCCCTCAGGGAAGGAGTGGTCCTGAGGATGTGGGTGACCTTTGACTTTACAGGTGGAGAGGGGGAACTCCCTGGCAGGGCTTTTGAGGATGGCTTGAGTTATGGTTTGCTTTCCCGCCAGCTCTACCAGCTTGTCTTGGGGGGATGGGTAACTTGCCTTTGAAGACACCCTAGCTGCTGACACTGGGTGTAGACACGTGACTTGCTTTGGCCAATGGCATGTGAGCAGCCTTGGCAGCCATGTTCTCCCGGAGATGCGAGGGTAGAGTGCACTTACCCCTCTAACTGGGTTCTAGAACGGGAGGACAGGAGAAGCTATCCTTCAGTTGCCAGTTTGTGATGCAAAGGAGAAATAACCATGGGCCTATTGCCCCTGGTGTTTCGGGGATTGTCACGGCAGCATAATCTTGCACGCACTGGCCAATCATCTCTCAATGGCAGACTTGGTTTCTCCTGTGGATGGAGGGCTCACTTGAGGAGAGGGGTCATCTCAGAATCAAATAAGAGCAGGCTTCTGTCCTCCAGCTGAGAAGTTTGGATTTCTTCCACCTCTTACCCCAAGCACAATACCAGGGATTGAACCTAGGACCTTTGCACTAAGCTACAAAGCAGCCCTTTTTTATTTTTTATTTTGAAACAGTGCCTTACTAAGTTGCTAAATTGCTCAGTCTGGGCTTGAATTTGTACTCCTCCTGCCTTAGCCTCCCAGAGTTGTGGGATTACAGACAATGAGTTTGGATTTCTTTCTGAGGCAGCTAGGGTTGGGGATGGCTTCTCTGCCAAGGATTGCTGTGGTGAGGAAGGTGCTTTGAGGCTGTGACTCTGACCCTAGGGCAAAAAACAGATGGACCTGGTTCTGCGGAGGTGTTCCAGGCTATTTGAGGATCCAGGCCTAAGGTAAGGAGGGCAGATAGAGAGAGGCCAGAGACTGGGTCTCCATCAGATTATTGGAGACAAGGTAACTGAAGGTGAGTGGAGACAGAAACCAGTCCATGCCAGGGAGGATCTCGGCTTTTTTGGGCCCTCCATGTGCAGGGAGAAGGGGCTGGCTACTGCTGCCTGAGCTACCATGTGTCTACACAATGGCTTTTCAAGTAACAGCCTTCTGCCAGGGCACAGCAGGTATCTGGGAGGCCAGGCGGTGGGTGGATTTCAAGTCCTCTCCCTACTTTGAAACCTTTCAAAACACTATTATCTAGGTTGTCCAGGGCTGATGGTATGGGGGCTATTCCAGGGCACACATGTAAGCCGGGGCTGGGCGTGGGCCTGTGAGAGTGCACTGAGCCCCAGAGCGACATTCAGAGGCCTGTAGCTGCCCTTCCTTATGGGTCAGTGGGGCAGCACCCAGCAGTCACTCATCTCTTATCCAGCTGTGGCTAAGCTGTAGAGGCACTGCCTCTGCCGCTTCCAGACAGTGACCAGGGGCAGGTTACCAGTTAACCCTACCAGGCCTGAGTTCGCCCACCTGTAGAATGGGACGGCAGCTCTGAGGTGGGTTAGAGTTAGACAGGTCTGGAGCGGTGGGAAGGAAGTGTTTATGGCACTCACCCCCGAGCCTGGCAGTACTGTGGGCACTGGAGGACAGCAGTGGATGCAAGTCCTTGCTGGTGGTGCAGTTTTAGTGAAAAACAGAGGAGGAAATAAACATTCAGATAAAGAGATGTATAATGTCAGGTGATAAATACTCTGAAGAAAAATATTGGGATAAGGAGATAGAGATGGAAGGTTTAGGAACCTAAAAGAGTGTTTGGGAGGCTTCTCAGCCCCCCTTGGGCCTGGAAAAAGACAAGGAGGGCTTTCTTGATGTCTGTAGAGAAAAGAGGACTATGGGGACTTTACACTTCCTATTTCTAGTCAAGTGAACACGAAGTTAAAGGACCTGAGGAAACATGTTTGTGAGTATTGGGAATGGCCCAGTGTCAGTGAAACAGAATAAGTTCTTCGAGCTATTTCCTTTTCCTTGTACAGAAATTGGAGCTTTCTGCCTCTGTTTCAGGTCTGGGTTTTGTAGCAGTTGCAGCACTCTAAGAAGTAGCACAGGACTATGAATGTCTTATGATTCTGAGGCCTCAGGTTGTTGCTGGAGCCTCAGCCTTTCCGTCTATAAAATGGGAGTGTGTCGTCAGCCTCTCTGCACGGATGTTCAGTAAACATGCATCATCCTGAGCCCTGGGAGAGGGCGACCTGAGGTTAAGGACAGAAGGGTCTCTCGAAGGTAAGTCTGAGGCCACAGGGAGTAATGATCGCTGCTATAACCACAACCATTCACTTTAAAAAACGAAAGGGTTTCTGAGCTTTAGGCTATAATTTATTTGCGGTCATGGCTGCTTACAGTGGCAATTTCACTTGTGAAGAGGGAAAGTGACCGTGTCGCTGGTGTTTTCAACTCAGGCTGTGGTTCTCCATGGCGGCCACTCCTTAGTCAGCTGGGGAGCAGGTTGCAATGCTGAGCCTGACCTGAGACAGGCCCTAATCTGGCGGGGCCCAGTCTGCGGTGGGTTTTAAATTTTCCCTGCTGATGAGATCGTGTGGCTGTGGTTAAAACCACTGAGCCGCGCAGGGTGGAGCTGGGGCCTCTTGCTCTGTGTAGTCTGTGTGTGCCAGGGGCCGGGTCTCTGCCCTGCGCTGAGTGTGCCAGGGGCCAGCATTGGGATGATCCTAACACCAAGGTTCCACTCAGCAGCCTTCTCTGTGTCTGCTCTTATGCTGTAGTTTATTTATACAGCTGGACATGGCTTTATTTTTTTAAAACTTCTAAAAGCAGACTCAGAAATCAGAATGCTTTACAGCTGGCTCTGTGTTCTTACCGAGACCCCAGTGCAGCCCTCCAGTGGGTTCTGATATTAATCTTCTGTTTCTCTTTCCTGGCGGTTGGTGGTAAGCCTCAACTGTGAGCCAGGGAATCAGTATGGCACATCCCTGATGCCATTGAGTGTCCCACACTGAGCCAAGATGTGCCGCTGTCTCACAGCCAGAATGACCAGCTGACTGGTGTATCCATCCCGGGTATAAGGTCTCACTAATGGCAAAAGACAGAGCCAGGAGCCCCAGATTTTCAAGGCAGCACAGCAACCAGGAAAGAGTGATGCTTCTCTGTAGGTAGTGAGGCTCTTGTGCTTCGTATTGTGCCCTTTATTGCTTTGGCTGCTAGGAAGCACAAGTGTGTAATGCTTAATTACCTTAGATTTACTTAGAAGACTTTTAACTTTTTTTTTGGAATATTTGCCTTATAGAAATACTTTTACTCATTATTTATCTCTTGGGTTTCCCATGTAAAAAAGATCATGTGATATTTAAGCTTGTGTCTGATTTATTTCACTTAATGTTATGGTCTGACAGTGCATCTATTTTCCTATGAATGACTCAAGTGTGTCCTTCGTGCCCAAGTAGTATTCCATGGTGTATAAATACATTCTCTTTATTCATTCATCTGTTGAGAGATATACCCAGGCTGCCTTCAAGATCCAGCTATTATGAATTATGCAGCAATAGACATGAGTACCATGTATCCCTATAGTATGATAATATAACACCTTTGGGGAGATATCAAGAAGGGCAATAGCTGTATTGACTAGAATTTGCAGTTTCAGGTTGGTTGTTTTTGGAGTCTCCGTCATGGTTGTACTAGTTTACATCTCCACCAATAGTGTAGAAGGGTTCCTTTTTCCCTGGAGCCTCACTTATTTGATTTCTTGATGCCATTATTTCTGGGGTAAGGTGGAATCTAAGAGTCACTTTAATTTGCATTTCTCTAATGACCTGTGATGTTGACCATTTTTTAATATACTTCTTGGCCATTTGTACTTCTAGGAAGTGCCTATTCATGTTTTTCAGTACCAATTTTTTGATTGGGTATTTTTGTTCTGGGTGGGCCTTTATTTATTTATTTTTCATTCTCTCTATATTGCAGATATTAGTACCCTGTCTGAGGAATAGCTGGCTGAATTTTCCTAGTCTGTAGATTGTCACTCTCTGCCTGTTGCTTCCTTTGTTGTGAAGCAGCTTTCGGTCTGATAGGATCCCAATTTTTGATTCTTGGTAATATTTCTTGTGCCTTTGCAGTTGTGTTCAGGAAGTCTTTGTCTATGCTTAGGGAAAATAAGAAATGGGGAGCTAGGTCTTTTTCAGAGGGAAAGGGGATCCGGAAATGAGGGAGAAGGGAGAGGGATGAGAACAGAATTGAGATATGTCTGTACATGCACCAACTCTACACCATGAATTGTAATCATTAGGAACCACAAATACGTACTAATACATGTAATTACTTGTAAAGAAAATAATTATGCCTTGTACACCAGGTATCTGAATAGAAAGAGCTGTTCTTGTCATATTTAAAAGGAGAAATTTTACAGCTTCTTTTGTAACCCTGACTCCCCAAGTGAGAGCGAGTTCAGGGGGAAGAAGGTGAAACAAGACGACAGAGGGGCCGAGTGCTCTGTTTCCTGACTGTGCGAACCTGGCAGGTTTTAACCTCCTTGGGCTCCAGTTTTCTTATTTACGAGATGGAAATGGTTCTAGCCTTGTAGATTCCAAAGCAGACTGGAGGAGCTACGGCATATAAAGCCCTTGTCCTGGTGCCTGGTACTTAATAAACACTGACATGATGGTGTTTCTACAGTGAACATTGTTCAACATAGGGCCAAAGAATTCCTACCACACAGATAGTATTTGAATAAATTTGTAGGGCTTTCTGGGTCATGCAGTCCTTGTCGAAACTGCAGCTGCTCAACTCTGCTGTTCTAATCTGTAAACAAATGTGTTACAATAAAACGTTATTAATCCTGGGCCATAGTTGTGCTCTGACACTGTCCTTTCCATCAACCCGAATCTCATCAGAAATGGAGACTTCAGTTCTGGGTTAATTTTCCCCTACGAAAAGGTTTCGTGCTGAGGAATCTGAAACCAAACAAGCTCTACATGCCTGTGCATGCCTGTAATCCTAGCACTAGAGAGGCCGAAGCAGGAGGATCGCCGAGAGTTCAAGGCCATCCTGGGCACATAGTGAGTTTAGGCCAGCTTGCTCACAAAACGAGACTGTGCCTCAAATGAAACAGAAACTGAAATGGAACCAGTACGCTCAGGTTATTTTTCCTCCCTGGCCCTATTCTTCTGCCATACGTGAGGGGAATCCTTCTACAGCAAAGTGTGCTACTCGCTCCTCTTGGAGAAGACTTCTTGGAGCCCAGGGCCACTATTGGTTACTGAGAACACTACTTGTTACTTAGGAGTGAAGTTCTGAACTCAGGAATCTGCAAGCTACAGGAATTTCGTAAAAGAAACCATCATGAAGCAAAAAAGGAAAGTGAGGCCACCCTCTTCTTCCAGGCTGCTTCCCCAGATGCTGATGTGAAGACTGCTGTTGTCCTGAGTAATAAGAGCAGTAGGAAGAGATGCCTAAGTTTATAGGACACTTTCTCCCTCAGTATTTTTAGGCTGAGCATGTTGGCACTGAAAGTGAAGTCACAGAATGTTTCCTTCACCTCGAGTATACCTCATACTGCTCGTGGCATTTTAAAAATGTAAGCTTTCATTGACTTTTGGGGGAGTGCGGCAGGGTGCCCCACCAGCAGAGTGGCTCACTCATTTTAATGATCTGATTTTTCAAATACCACCTGTAGCTCAGAGTCCTGTTGCCAAGTATGGGGCGTCTTGGCCTTGAACCAAAGAGCTCTGTAACTGGTTGTTGTCCTCAGTGGCAGTTCTTGTGGGTTGGAGGATGAGCCGCTGCCCTGTCCCACGGAGCAGGCTCTCACCACTCTACCCTGCAAACCCTGGAGCAAAAGGGGTGATTCAGGGATGATCTTCCTTCCCCTAGAATCGAACAGCATCATGGGCAATGTGGCAGAACTCAGTTGAGTGCATTAGGTGCCAGCTGCAGGCTTGTGACCGCACTGAACCCCATGAGAGTACTGATCTGCAAAGAATATGTAGAGCGATAGTCGTTGCTAATCAGCCTGTGCCAGGGTGACCATAGGCAGGTGAGTCTCTTTCCAGAGCTGCTAAGAATGACACTGCAGCAATAGCTGCTCCCTAGAAACTGGTTCCTACTTTATAAAGAATGTAAGTTGCTGGTCAAATTGTACCTTGTACAGATGAAAAGTGAATGAAACCCTAACCCTCCACCTCCCTGGGAATTCTGACAACAACTTAGGATAGAATCAGGATTCGGTTCACCTTGATTTTGAAGCAGGCAACCGCAGCCTCCCCAGTCATCAGCGAACCCAGGACCATGTGGGTTCACAGCTGAGCTGACAGGCAGAGTAATGTAATTTCCCTCCTATCCTAGTCATTTTCATTTTAGTAGCAACTTGGAGAACCCAAACTTCTAAAGTCCAAAGAGGGGAAAAAAATCTAACATAAAGGAGTTTTCCCTGGTTTGTGGAAAAAGTGTTTTGGGCAGAGATATTTAATAAAGCTATTTCTGTACTATGTACTATACCTACCACCTGGATACATAGATCTTCCTCCCCACTTGATTCCTGAAGAAGCTGTAGAAATGAAATCACAGGATCACTTTGTAGACGTATCCACCTTTATTTGTCTGGGGGAGAAGTTCAGCACGCACCTGATGGCTTACTGGTCCTCACCTCCAGATGTGCATGCTGTCTAAAGAGGGGGTGTTGGTGCCACTCACTCACTGCACACCTTGCATCTGCTTCCGTCATCTCCTGGAGTGACCCTGCTGGGAGGCTGCAAGCTCAGTCTCTGGATCTGCCTCCTCTCTGAGTTACAACCATGCAGAAACCTCGGATTCCCAGCTGAGCTGCACTGAGTGGTCCTCACATTTCAGAAGATGAGCGGTTCTGTGGACAAATGAAGTTAGAACAAAGCAGTCAGGATTCGTATGCGCACGTTTGGAATGAACGGGGACATTGTAATGTTAAAACAGTGGCTTCCGGGTCACAGATGTCAGGATGTGCAAAGCCACAGGTATCTGTGGCCATGATGTGCCCAGGGTCCTGTGTATTGCAGGAGGTGTCCGTGTGGTTGGCACTGTTCCCCCCCATGTCTCAACTCAAGGACGTAGACTGATTATGTAATGGAACATTCTTTTTTTTGGTTAAAGATAGCATTTGAAAGTGCAGAAATGTTCTCTGTACCAGCTAAAAAATTTTCAAAAACAATCTCAGGCTTCATGTATTCTCCGTGGGGCACAGCACATGGGAGTAGAGAAGTGGGATTGGAGGAGGAGGAAGAGGCAGGGAACAGGGGGGTGGTGGCTGCGTTTTTTGAAGCCTTAAGATCGCAGCTACATGAATTTCTAGTTGCCATCTAAGTCCCTTAATGAAAATTAAAGTCAGTGAAGGTCAAAGTAGAAAGGAAAATCATGAAAGGCGAGATCTCCCTAAGGGAGGCAGCATGTCTGGATTCGCTCAATGACAGTCAGAGTGGGACTTTGCTGAGAGTGGCAGCAGAGAATGGAGTCCATGCCTGTGCAGTGTCACAGTCCAGTGGAAGGGAGGACACCGTAAACTGAGGCTCTGTGATTGGGGCACCCAGGTATTCCTTAGAGCCCTGGGGCACAGGGAAGTCAGAGCACATGTGGTTCCCTAACCCAGGATCAGGGTCCAAGGCTTGGAATTTGATGTCCTTCCTTGCTCCAACCAAAATCCACACTGCAGGCTCCAGCTTCCTTGTGCAGCCCCAGCCGGGTCCAGCGTTGGGGTCTGATCTCAGGCTCAGGTCTCTCCTGTCTGCCTCCACCCGGCTTGGGAGAGGGAGCCTCAGAGCACCATCTTTGGGGTGCTGGATGGCAGGCACACCGTCTCCAGGCCAGGCTACCTCCTGATTTGGGGTCCTAGGACCTGAGCCCTCCCACGGTCCACCTCCCACCACTCAGGTTACTGAGGGTTGAAAGCCCTCTGGAAAATTCCTATCAAGTTGCTGAGGCGGTACATCTGGCTGGCTGCTGACACTAGTGGATACCTCTAGGAAGGATTTGGGGTCACAAGAGAAAAGGCTGCTAGCTTAGGAGCCATCAGGGTAAAATAAACTTTAGCTAAAAGTAAAGAAGTTTACTTTTAGACCAGCACTTTGGAAGAATGAGGCAGGAGGGTTGTAAGATTGAACCCTGCCTTGGAACTTCATGTGATCTTGTCTCAAAATAAAAAATAAAAAAGCTAAGGAATTAGTTTTAGTGCAAAGGCCCTGGGATTAATCCCCAGTATTAAAAAATAAGAGTAAGGGACACATTCTCTGAAGTCCGTAGCCCCAGAGCAGAGCAGGCGCAGTGGGTCGTACGTGGTTATATCCACAGCAGCCCTTCTGGCCTCTGCAGGGTTTCCAGAGGCTGACTCTGTGCGGGGCCAACCCGCCATGCACAGGAGTTTCTGCAGAATGGTTGTGCAGATGCTGCCGCTCCAGGCAGAATCACAAGGCTGCTGAGAGCGAGTCAGCAATGCTGGGCACCTGCTGTGTGCCAGACAGTGCTGGGCACGTGCAGGAAGAGACACTGGCCTGCGTGGACTCTCACTGTGTCTGTGTCCAAGCCCTGAGTAATGAAGCTCAGAGAGCAGCAGTGGGTTTTAAACCACTAACAGAGAAGAAAGAAACCATCACCAGCCAGGCAGGGGAAGCTCTCTCCACTTTGCCATTCACTTGCTTCCCTCTGGGTGGCGCTGTGCTGTGTCAAGTGGTCCAGAACTCAGACACTGCTCAGCCCTGGTGTGTGCCTTCCAGTCGGGAATTTGCCAGCCCAGTCACAGAGGCCCCACTCTGGGACATGAAGGTGGAGTAAGAAGCTCAGAGCCCCAGACACGTGCAGCCTGCAGGCAAGCCTGTTCCCGCAGCTGTCCCCAGGCCAGTATATAGACAGTGGCCACTGTGGCCCTGCACCCCTCAGAGCCTGATAATAGCCTATGTCCATCATGCTGAATTCTGGATTGTTCTCACTGTTTGCCTAGTGCCTTTGAAAACTCCAGGCTTCGCCATTGCCCTGGGGGTGGAGAGGAAACCCGTTAGTCTGTGTTCAGGAAGCCCCGTGGCCTGTTGCTGTCACTCTACTCACATATGTGTCATATGACCCCAGCCACACAGGCCCCTGTGATGTTGTGTCCCCATCCTCCTCGAGTGTCCTCCCTTCTGGCTTGCTCTCGTCCTCTGCCTGAGTGCTCTGCATCATCTTCTGTACCCACTGGACGTGCACCTCCATCAGAAACGTTCCTACTCACTCAGGCAGTTATTCTGTTTTTCCACTACTGCTTTTGTGACATAATTAGATTATAAGTACCAGTGCATCACATAATTAGCTTATCATAATTAGCTGTCTTTCCAGACAGGCTGGGAGTGTCTCAGCTTACCATGCAGCCAGTGGTTGGCATGTGATGGGCCCTAACCTCTATCGAACAGACTGACTGAAGCTAAGTCCTGGAGGTGGGGAGGGCGGGAAGGACAGGACAGGTGCCATGAAGGGAGGAGGTAAGATGATTGTCCTTGGTGCACACATGAAATCCTGACAGTCTGGGAGGCTGAGGCAGGAGGGTTGCAAACGCAAGCCCAGCCTGGTCGTTTTAGCAAAACCCTATCTCAAAAGTTGAAAAGGGGCCGGGGATATAGCTCAGTGGTTTGGGCGCCTGTCTTGCAAGCGCAAGGACCCGGGTTCAATCCCCGGTAACCACATAACAGTGCTGGGCGTGGAGACTCACCCAAGCAGCAACCAGTACCACATACCACAGTGCCGGGCGTGGTGGCTCACGCCTGTAATCCCAGCACTCGGGAGGCAGAAGCACAGGAGGATTGCTGTGATGTGAGTTGGAGGCTGAGCTCAGGGCCAGCCTGAACCACAAACTGAGACCCTGTCTCAAAAAAAAAAGAAAAAAGTTGAAAAAGGTTGGGGGAGGCCAGGGATATAGCATAATGGTAGAGCATCCCAGGGTTCAATGCCCACTACCACAAAAAAGGAGGGGTCACAGAAAGTACAAATAGTTATTCGTCAACATGCAGGATGAAGCGTGTACAGTCTGCAGCAGCGGTGCAGGACAGAGGAAGGAGACGGCAGTGGCTGTCGGCACAGGGAGGTGACTTTGGAACATGAAGCCCCATGGAGCACAGCCCCACCATAGTCACAAAGGCAGGGAAGCTAGGAAGGAACAGCTGAAGGAAGGAAGCAAGGAAGGAGGGAAGGAAAGAGAGGAGAAAGGAAGAGAGAGAGAAATTAGTCCCCTCTGCCAGGAAGCTCTCCCTGTCTCTTCAGGGCTGCCCCTTCCCCGTCACTCCCCCACCGTGTCCCGCTGTGATCCCCCAGAGGGACCCAGAGCACTTTGTCGGCCTCTCTGGCCCACAAGCTGTGTTAGTGACCAGCACGGTGGCTCCAGTCTGAGAGCATCTAACCAGAGCTCAAGTTGTGCCTGGCGCAGACAGGCTGAGCGAACCTTGCTTATCTCCCCACCCAAGCGCACTGCTCACTCTCCTCACTGTGGCTGCAGAGTCTTCTTCCTACCTTGCCTGCCCTTCCCTCCCACCCCAGCATTCCAGCTCAGCTTAGGGGGCATCCCACCAAGTCCTCCAGGTGCCATCTGTGCACAGCCAGGCCATCCGCCACTGACGTTCTTTTCTTTGAGACAGGGTCTCGCTTTGTAGTTCAGGCTGGCCCTGAGCTCAGCCTCAAACTCACATCACAGCAATCCTCCTGCCTCCACCTCCCAAGTGCTGGGATGACAGGCGTGAGCCACCACGCCCAGCACTGTGGTATGTGTTGCTGATTGCTGCTGGGCGTGAGTCTCCATGCCCAGTATGGTATGTGGTTACTGGGGAATCGAACCAGGGCCCTTGCACTTGCAAGACAGGCACCGGAACCACTGAGCTAAATCTCCGGCCCCACCACTGATATTCTTGAAGCCTGCGGACTTCACTGCCTTCACAGCCTGTCTTGGGAGTGTCCACTGGCCAGGACCACTCGCTCTTTGCTGGGGTCATGTGGCCTGGCATGTGCTGGGGCTGAAATTCACCTCACCAGGCTGCTTGCTGGAGGGTTGGTGACTCTGGGCCAGTTGGGTAGCTGGGCTCATATGGTAACTACAGCAATGCCAGCCTTGTGCTGCCTACTGGGAAGTGGAGCTTTCTGAATGAGATTTTAGCTCATGGCCAAGGCCACATGTCTAGGTGGGCAATCCCAAGAGGGCTTCGACTGCCACCTTTACAGCTTTGGACATGTGGGGGCCTCTGGGTTCTGGTTCATGTGTCTCCGTCTCTGTTGGACACCCCACTCTGGGACCCATATTTTATATGGTGCCATGTTGGTGATGAGCAGCCAGACTCAGAAAATCCTCTGTGTGGTGTTGCTGTGACATCGAGGGCCCCAGGTGGTCATAGGCAACAGGAATGACAGCTCATGTTCACTGATTACTGACTGTGGCTGCTGTTCTTAGAATTGCATGTACACTTGCTGTCAGCTCATACTGAAAGTCTTGAGATGAAGGCAGAGAGCAAGTCATGAACTTGCCCAAGGCTGCATGGTGTGAGGGAACCAGTGGGTTGGAGAGACAGTTGGCACCAGAGCTGTGCTGTTGCTAAGTGTCTACAGTGTTCCAGGCGCAAATGCCAGGAGTCCCACTTGAGAGCTCATTGTGACAGGCACAGTAAAAGTCCTATACATCCTTCGCCTGGTGTAAGCTGCCCGGCCTTTGTGGCATATGTGCCACACCATGCCAGTCAAGTAATTGCAGCAGAGCCAGTGGGGGTTGGAGGAAGGTTTGCTTTTCGAGCAGGGGCTGCTGCCCAGCACTGGCCCCCTTGGCCTTCCCCAGTACCCGGATCTGAGAATCAGGCCCTTGGGAGTGAAGTGAGACAGTGTTGCAGAGGCCTTGGTCCTGCCAGGTACCAAGCCTGCTGTGGTGGCAGATGGCCCTGGGATGGTGCAGTTGGAGCACAGCCCTACACGCAGAGGAACCCATCAACCAGATGCTTGGGATAAACGTGGCTCTGGTCCTGGCTGGACAGACAAGGTCACAGCAGCCTTGCTGAGCCAGGATGGCTGTGGAGCCAGGGCGACCTCTCGTCCTCCAGAGGAGGACACTGCTGCTGTCACTGGTGCTGTGCACAGGGCTCCCTGGGGAGTGGCCTGGAAGGTGGAGTCTCATGCTCTGAGGCATGGAGCTTAGACCACTGTGGGACATCTCTTGGATGATGCATGCCTGCTGCTGTGGTGTTATCCTTGTCCAGCGAGCGCTGAGGAACCTTGTTATAATCCTCACTCTTTTTCTGTGGGTTTTCATAATCGTTATCTTTTTAGATATCAGAAACAACTTTGGAGTAGACAGGGAAAGAGGCATTGCCTTCATTTCTGTTTCATTTAAATATTCAGAGAGCCCAAGCCACTTGCCCAGGCCCCAGGTTTAGGGCAGTGCCTCCCCAGCCTTGCTGGCTTCAGTCCAGGAAGGTGCTCCCTGCCTGGCGGTGGGGGGTGATGTGTTCCTGGAGTGAGGACACGGGTGCCATGCAGCAATGACAAGTCCTTGTTTGTCACTTCAACTCCAACCAGGCTGCATGAGGAAGAGACATGCCCCTCACTCAGCCAAGCTGGAAGTCTGCCCTCTGTGCCCGCTGATAGAAGAAGGCAGAGCGTGCCCAGCACCAGGGTCCAGCCCATGGTGTTCAGGGCTAGAGATGAGAGCTGTCCATCCTGTCCATGAAGCACTTGCTGCATGCTGGCTGCTGCTGCAGCTTTGCATGTGACATGGGCATCTTCGGGACAAGCGAGTAGACCTGAAATGAATGGAGAGGAAACCAAGGCAGATGAGGCCCATGTTGGCCAATTACTAAGCAGCAGGTCTGGGATTCAAACCCACATCCTATATGTACCGTGCACCCCACGCTACCAGCAGAATGAGGGAGCAGTTTTGAGATCCCAAGTTAGCTCCAGCCGGCTTGGGAGAAGATGGGGTCAGAGGTAGCAACCAGACACACTCTGCTCAAGAATGAATGAGACTGAAGGAGAGTGGAGACCGAAAGGAGAGCGGAGGAGGGGGAAGTTCTCAGAGCACAAGCAGAGGTGACCAAAGAGGGAGCGGGGGGGGGGGGGGGGTCCGCCCCGAGGCCCCAGTGATGGTGTGCAGCCTGGCTGCGCCCAACCCGTCTGCCCCTGGGATTGGAGCGTCTCACGGGATGGAAACGCAGAGGAGGTGACGCCAAGTGTGAGGCTGTGTGGAGGAAAGGAAAGGCCTCCTTGCTGCCCTCGGGTTGCAGAGCGGGGACAACACGTGAGGAAGACAGACACGGAGAGATGGGAATGCTGAGAGAATCGGTGAAACGTGTTTTTTTAAAGTTAAACACGCAACTCTCACAGAAATAGCAAGCAAGGGTGTGGCAAAGGCTCATTTAACTCACCAAGGGGGGAGCAGCAGGCTAGCCACGCTGGGTCCAGGGAAGATCCCGGAGGCAGATGCGTTGGTGAGACAGTGCAAGAGTGAGTGTCCTGCAGGCCAATGACAGAAGCCTCAGCATTTTACCAGTTTCAGCAAGTTAGCTGAAGACCAGATAGCCAAGAACTACCAGACAGACGACTGAGGAAAGCCTGGATCCTGTGAGACCAAGGCAGACAGAAGAAAAGCAACTTGGAGGCCACCCACTGCAGGGTGGGAGAAGAAAGCTGGGGAGGCAAGTGCCCCCAACATAGGAAACCAGGCCTCATGTTCCCTGCAGAGCTGTCTTGCTGTGATACAAGGAAACCATCAGATAAACCCCTATGTGGAGTGGCTGTGAGGTACAGCCTTGGAGACTGCCAAGATCTCAACAAGGAGGAAGAAATTAAATCTCTACTAGCACAGAGGAGACAACGTAGATATACCTCTGAATGCAAAGATTGGATCTCAACCTGGGAGCAGTGGGTATCAGTGGGACATTTTCTTAGGGATAGAGAAATCATTCTGAGCTGTGTGTGAGAGATATTACATCAAGACTAAATTTCTTGATGAGACTAACTCCTGGGCATATTGGGGGTAGAAGTTGGATTTCATGACTTTGGTGTGGATGACATGATGGACTGGATTGTTCTTGCTGTCCGGGGCATCGTAGAGAAAGTAACTGTGACAGATATGAATTGGTGAATCTAAGGAAGGGATCAGGGGTGTTGGGTGTGTTGTTTAAACATTTCCTTGGTTTGATATGTCTGTAAGTAAGTTGTTATAAAATTGAAAAAAAAAAGAACCTGTAAAATTTAAGCACAGGTGAAGCAAAGAAGTTAAATAAAATGGTTGAGATAAAATTGAGAAAGTTTCCCAAATTGTGGAGCAAAAAGGCAAAGATGGAAGCACTGCAGGTACCTAGATCGGCTACACATTCATTTCGTGACTTGGGGGACATCTTGCCCTGGGGGGATCAGTTCCTCTGTTGGAAGATGGAGCTGCCTCCGCAGGAAGGTACAAAATGATGCTTTTTTTATGACTGAGTGAATTTCCCTGACACTAGGAGATACCTACTGTCAGCAAACAGTATTGATCTACTTTTTTGCTCTGGCTTCATCCATTCATATGTTTCATGTATTCCTCTGAGAAACAGGACTTGAAAATATTTGTGTGTATGACCATGCTTTAAAACAAAAAAAAAAAAAAAGGAGAGAGGTTAAAAAAAATTAGATCTAACCTCAGAATAAGAATTCTCAAGAAAGAAAACAAAAATGAAGGAAGAGATCATAAAAATAATAATTTCAGAACACTAAACCTGTATTTTGAATGAGAAACCCAGTAATAGAAAAATGGATGAAGGCCTCTCTGAGGCTTCCCACTGTGGAACTGTCCCCAGTGTTCGGAAAGGGAGGACGAGGTTGCACAGAGGGTCCATCCAGGATTCACTGCAGCAGCATAGACCCCATAAAGCCATGGTGAGAGCCTTGGAGACCTGGGAGTTCTTCCAGCCCAGAAGCCCAGCCCAGCGAAGTCACCAATTGAAAAAGAAAAAAAAAACATTTTCAGGTATGCGAGGTCTCAAATGTGTGTCAGGGTCACAGTGGCTCTGCAAGGGCCTTTCTCTTGAGTCTGGCCCCAGGTGACTTTTGGTCTCTGCTGTGTCCTCAATAGGAAGGACTCAGCCAAGAGCCCAGCCCAGGTTCTCACCCTCCTTCCAGGTGGCATCTCTGGCTGGTGCCAATTGCAGATGTTCTCTTACACGGCCAGGCCAGGGTGCTGGGTCTTGCCCTCCGAGGACTCCTAGCCTCTTACAGGGAAGAGAGCTTCCTAGCTCAGTGTTTCTTTGAAGCTGTGATGCACACTTGTGACACAGCTTTTGCTTCCTCCTCTAAGATCTCTGGACTCAGTCGAGTCTCAGAAAGTGTCTTCTTATGGGTGGCGGCCCTTCCCACCACCCAGCCTGTCAGTCTGTGAATGCAGGCATGGGTTCAGAGAGTTGAGTGCAGGAGGGAGGACCACACAGGCGGTGGTGCAGCTTGGCCTACAGCAGTCAGGACATCGAAGATGGCTTTGGGGGACACATAGGAATGGTTTGGGGCGTATGTGACTTTGTGATTTTTTTTACCCTGCCTTTCCCTTGTCCATCCAACACTGGAGCCCAGCAGGCGAGCAAGGGGCTCTTATGCTGATGGGCCCCCTTCAGGTGGTGGAAGGCAGTAGCTGCCACCATTTATCCAAGAAGACACCTCAGAAGAGGGAAAAGACTTGTCCTGAGGTCCCCCGGGCAGCAAGAGACAAAGGCAAGATCAGACTGAAAGTTCTCTTGAGGGATGGATGACCCCTGTCCAGTCAAGAACACAGGAGGCATCAGGCCCTTCACAGGCCATGTCAAGTCAGAAGCTTCCCTGTGCGGGGATGGCCTCACCCGAGGTTGCCGCAGGCAGATGCCTGTCAGACAGTGCCAAACACCTCTCCCCCGGCTTGCAGAAGCTCAGGCACTGCCAGCGCGGTCTTCTGCAGCAGTTCCCCCGCTCTGCCTTCCCCTCCTTGCCTGCGTGCCACCAGCTCTTGCTGCGTTTTCTCATTATGCTCACCATTTGAGGTCTGAGTCGGAGCGTTAAATTGCGCTCTCAGTAGATTGAGCATTAAAAAATGGGATGTTTCAGCATCTTATTATGCAGTTGAAGTTAGGGGACCTTTAAACATGGGTGCGGTGTTTTGTAATTTGCACACTTGACCTATTTTTGCTAACAGATCTTTAATTCTCTTTAAACATTTGCTCCCATCTTTCGGTTTTATTAAATTTTGAGATGCACATGTATTTTTGAGTCCTGTGGGTAACCAAATGTTGACAGATTAATGACTACATTTGTTTTCTCATTGCCTATGAACTGAAGGGCTACAATACCAACCTAAATTTGATTAGAAATGAGGTTGCCCCTCCCAATCCTCACCCCAGAACTTTTGATTGTAAGATAAGCAAAATGCAAGAAATTAAACTCATGATCAGGTTAACCTCCAACGGGGCCAACATTTAGCAAATAGGATGAACTCTAGTTGAGCATTTTACTCCCAAGTGAGCTGAGAATCTTAAGAATGAGTTTCAAGAGCTGGTTGTCACTAGGACATTTGTAATTTTTTAAAGTGTTGGGGTGGATGCGGACCCTCATCTTGTTGCTGGTGCGAATATAAAATTGGCACAGCCCCCAGGGAGAACAGTTTGAAGATCCCTAAACAAGTTAAATATGGAATCGCCATATGACTCAGCAGTTCTGCTCCTAGGTATCTGCCCCAAATAAGGGCCCAAACAAAACACATTTTCTTAGCAGTATTATACATAATAGAAATGAATGTTCATCAGCTTTTAAATGGATAAATTAGAAGTTCATATGGCCAGATAGTAGAAAGTTACTTAACTTGAAAAGAAACAATGTACTGGTACATGCTACAACATGGAGAAATTTTGAGGAGAGCGTGCTGAGGGGAAGAAGCCAGACCTGAAAGAGCACACAGTGTAGATCCATTTGTATAAAATGTCCAGAAAGACAGGCGACAGAAGGGTGGTTGTCAAGGTCTGTGGGGAGCTGTGGAGGTGTGGGGGAGTAATGGGTTAGTAGGTACATGGTACTGTTTTGAGATGGGGATAACAGCTTACTGCTACATAGGTTAGTGGTTGTACAACATCGTGAATGTCACCAAGTTGTATATTTGGAAATGGTTAATTTTATGTCACATAAATTTCCCCTTAATGAAAAAGAGAAGAAGTAGTCTGGGGACATAGCTTGGTGGTGGACAAGTGCTTAGCATCCTGGAGCCCTGAATCTGACATCCCTTGTCCAAGGGCGAGAGGGAAAGACAGAGACTGAGGATCTCATGAAATGCTGTTCCTGCTCGCTGAGGCCAAATAAATGAATTTGGCAGGATCTTCAAGGGGGTGGTCCACCGGAACAGTATGGCACAGTGGCAGAACGGGCTTGGCACAGTGGCAGATGTGGTTCAAATCCTGGCTCCATCTGCCAAGCTGCTTGGTTCTCAGTAAGTTGCTTAACCTCTTCAAGCCTTATTTTCCTGATCTAGAAAATGGAGAAGCTGTGAAGCCCACCTTGAAGGACACACAGCTCTTAAGGTCAGCCACGAGTGGGCTCCAGCCAGTGCCTTGGAGCGCGGCTTCTCCAGGACCTAGCTCCTTTTCCGCAGAAATCAGCCTGGTGCACCCCACTGCTGGGTGAGGGAGTCAGGACAGGAGAGTGTGAAGCCATCTCCGGCCTTGTGTGCTCCCAGGAACATCACAGCAAGCTGCTGGGAGAAGTTTCCTTTCAGGGTGTTTGCAAGAGCCTGGGCAGTGCTGACCACAATAGCCCTGAACCTTTGCCAAAGACTACTGGTCTGTGCCTGCCCAGCACTGGCTGAGAGGCAGCGAGCTGTGGTTAGGCAGCTTTGCTCAGTGAGGAGTATCCTCCCAGCCAGCCCTGGT
Source organism: Petromus typicus (assembly GCA_004026965.1). Lineage (NCBI taxonomy): Eukaryota > Metazoa > Chordata > Mammalia > Rodentia > Petromuridae > Petromus > Petromus typicus. Next base: position 106,935 of record PVIR01001735.1, read on the forward strand.
CAGTGGGCTGGAGCCTCTGCAGGCTTTAGGGTCTTGCAATCAGAATCTCACTCAGTGCTTGGTTCTCAGCCACCCCCTGAGGGCCGCTGGGCATCATCCTTGATATTACACCGCCTGGGGTGAAGGAAGGTAGTGACAGTCGGGCAACGCACAGAACAGCCCCAGTCAGAGAAGTTTGAGGCCCAAGATGTTCCCAGTGCAGTGGCTGGGGACACTCATCTCAGTGAGGGACAGGCTGTCACTGAAGGTGACGGACAGCTGTCAGAGAGGAATCTTTGGGTGGTGAGAGACATGGGTGCCTGATGCTGGGCTCAAGTGACGGGAAGCGGACAGGAGACAGCACTGGGGCACTTAGGGAGGCGGAGGCCCCTGGGGCCTCGCTGTCCTGGCTGGAGAGTGGCGTGGACAGCTCCCCAAGGGGAGGATGCAGCAGACTGGAGAGGGTGAGCAAGAGGGCGATGCCTTGGATTTGAGCTGTCCCCGGGCACTCTGTGGAGTCCAGCCTCAGGGGAGCAGGTGTGCCTGGAGCTCACAGCTTTCACGCCAATTATCTGTAGGATGCCAGGCTCTGCTGCAGGCAGTGAGCCTCCTCTTGCCCACTGTGCTATAGACTTCTGTGCCACAAATACAGGAGTAATTGCTTTGTCTGCTCATCAGCTCACAAATATTTAGTTTGTTTACAGCTATTAGGAATGGTGGTGCTGTGACGTCCTTAAACCTGCCTGTGAGGGATATGTGTGTGATTTTTGCCGAATACATAGTAGAACGCCTAGGTTATGAAGTGTGTGCATAAGTCATCGGCACATCCAGATAGCTTTTTGATTTTGTTTTTGTATTTTAAAACTTTTTAAGTGCATGTTTGTAACACAGAAAAAAGATGTTCATTTGTGTATAACAGATCTCAGCCATTTTCAGTCCTATCACTCATCTTTATCCCTTCCTTGTTTCCAAGAGCCTTCTCATTTCCTATCATCTCTTAATACTTTATTTTATTCTTTTATTTATTTATACCTTAGGTTTCTCATCTAAGAGATTACAGCCACATTTAACTTTCTGAGCCTGGCTTATGTGCTTAACACGATGGTCTTGAGTGCCATACATTTTCTTGAAAAAAATATGGTTTCTGATCTTTATGTCTGAAATATAAATATGTGTACATATAGATCATATTTTCTTTATCCATTCATCTCTTGAAAGGAACCTAGTTGGTTTCTGGGGCATTGCTCTCGTGAATTATGTCATTCTAGACACAAGTATGTGTGTGTTGCTATACTAGATGCCTTTCTTTATAAAACATACCTAGAGGGGTATCAAATCAAATCAGTTTTTGGAGGAATCTCCACACTGATTTCCACAGTGGTTGTAGTAATTCTCACCATCACTGCAGAAAGGTCCCTACTCTAGCCAGCATTTGTATTTTGTGTGTTCTTGATGGTTGATGGTGGTTACTCAGACTGGTGCGCTGTGGGATCTCAACTGGTTTTGATTTGCATTCCTTATGGATGACCATTTTTCCATATATTTATTGGCTGTTTTTGCTTCTTCTTTGGAAAAGTGTCTATCTCTTCAATTATTTGTCCAATTTTTTGGATTGGGTCATTTGTTTGGGATAGTTTAATTTTTTTTCAAGTGCTTTATGCATTCAAGATATTATTTATTCTTCACCTAAAAAGTAACTGGCCAAAGCTTTCTCGCCCATTCTGTAGGCCTCTTCTTCACTCTTACGATCATTTCCCTTTGCCGGGCAGAAGCTTTTTAATTTGATATAATCTCCGTTGTTGGCTCTTGATGCTATTTCTTGTACTATTGGAGTTCTCTTTAGGAAATCCATGGCTTCAGGTATTTCTCTTCTGCTATTTTCTAGCAGTTTCAAAGTTTCTGTTTTTATATCTCTAGGACTCTGCTCCATTTTTATTTGATTTTAGTACAGCATGAAAAGATGGAGATCTAGTTTCAATCTTCTTCAAGTAGGTCTCCAGTTCTTCCAGCACCATTTGTTAAAGGGACTATGTTTTCTCCGTGTTTGGCTGTTTGTTAAAAAAACAAACAAACAAAAAACCCCACTAGATTGTTTCTGTGTTTTCTGTTCCATCGTGCTGGTCTGGTTGTCCTTTTGGGGCCAGTACTGTGATGGTTTTGTCACTACAGTTTTGTGGTACAACTAAAGTCAGATACTGTGATCCCTGTAGCAGTGCTGTTTCTGTTCAAGCTCACTTTGAGTAGCCAGAATCTTTTCGGTTTCCACATGAATGTTAGTGGGTTTTTTTCCTACTACTATGAAGAATGTTGATATGTTACTTGGGATCTCATTAAATCCATAAACCATAGTTGGTCATATTGGCAATGTTAATATTCTCAGTGTTAGTTCTTTTTTTTTTTTTTTTTTGAGACAGGGTCTCACTTTTGTAGTTCAGGCCAGCCCCGAGCTCACTATGCAGACCAAGCAAGCCTCAAACTCACAGCAATCCTCCTGCCTCTGCCTTCCAAGTGCTGGGATTACAAGCGTGAGCCACCACACCCCGGCATTGTGGCATGTGGCACTGTTTGCTGATGAGCATGAGTCACCATGCCTGGCATGTGGTATGTGGTTACTGGGGATCAAACTTAGGACCTTGTGCTTGCAAAGCAGGTGCCAGAACCATTGAGCTAAGTTCTTCTGGCCCAAGAACAAGGGCCTCTTCTGATGTCCTCTTTACTCTCTCCAGAGCTCCATGATTTTCATTACAGAGATCTTTCATCTTCTTGGTTAGGTTGATTCCTAGGTATTCGACTTTTTAAGCTATTATGAATGGAACTGTTTTCCTGACTTCTCTCTCTGTGGGCTCATTATTGCTGTACAAGAATCCGATTGATTTTTGTGTGCTGCTTTCGTGTCCTGCCAAGTTGTTTTCCAAAGCGTGTCACCTTCTGGTCCCATCTGAGTGTGTAGGAGTTCTCATTATTTCCATCCTGGCAGCATTTCTGGTCTTTTATTGCATGGTGTTAAGGTGTATGTTCTCGAAGAACAGGCTGAGTGTGTGTTCATGTGTTTACTGGCTGTTTGGACATCTTCACCCAGGGGTGTGTCTACGTCTTTTGTCCTGTTCGCTGTCAGACTGGCTTTCTGCTGATTGATTTGCATCCAAGTCCTTGGTCCAGTATCTGTACCACAATATTTTACCTCCTGTGCATTCCATTTTCACTCTTACTGGTGTTTAAATGGGAGTTTTTAATTTAGTTAAAACATTGTTGAGACATAATATTTGTACAACTTTAGAGGGTACAAAATTAGAGTAATAAGCACTTCCATCACTTCAGACATTAATCTTTTGGGGGCTACTGGAGATTGAAACCAGCTTCTTCACATTGAGCTACATGCCCAGCCCTTTTTTATTTTGTATTTTGAAGTAGGTGCCCAAGCTGGACTCAGACTTGTCATCCTTCTGCTTCAGCCTCCCAGAGTGCTAGAATTACAGGTGTGTGTCACCTGCCTGGCTCTTTAGTCATTTTTATGTGCTGGAAATCTCATACTTTTTTAGTCACTTTGAAACACATCATAGGGCTGAGGTTTTAGCTCAGTGGTGCCACAGCCTGCCTTGTAAGTACAAAGTCATGAGTTCGATCCCCAGTACCACACATGCAAAAAGCACATCATAGAGTGTTTTAATAAATAGTAATTTTAATTTTTAATAAATGAAAGTTAATGGTGACAGCAATGAAGCAACTATCACAATAAAACACGGAACAAAGTGACTTCAAAGCATGAGGAAGTCCAAGCTATGGTGAGTGTGGTTTTGAGGGAATGAAGAGCATCTCTCTGGTTTTGTGGGGCAGAAGGTGACAGAAGTGGATACTGAATCTTGAACTTTTCTGGCTGAGCCCTCAGCTCTCTGTAAAAGTTGGCTTCCTTCTGCCCCATTCCTCGGGGACCCTCTGAACTCACATGGGTGAGGGGACTCTCAAGGTGACGTCAGTGATGTTCTCAACGGTCACATTCTGGCTTTGGGGGAGGCGTGGGGATGATGGCATCAAAGGTGTGGCAGGAAGTCTGAGTCCTCTCCTTCCCTGGGACTTCCCCTTCCCACCCAAGGCCTGGGGTGCAGGAACTGGGAGAGGCAACTTCCAAGACACTGACTGGTCCTGATGTTTTGGCAGGTGCTTGGTCCAGACTCGTCCCCATAGGGTCACCACACCCGCTTTCACTCTGCTGTCCTCCATTACCTCCCCACTGCACACCGCCCCTCCTGCCCAGGGCCTCTGGCCACCTGTGCCCTGTGCTGCAGCTTTTCTTACATGTTCACACCACCCGGCTTGCACCCAGATCTGTCCTTTGTCCCCCTCGTCAGCCTGTGCCCTTTCTTTGCACTCAGCACTCCTGGGCTGGGTCACGTGGCGCTCCTGGGGCAGGGAGAGCTTTCCGGCCAGCACTGCAGATGAAGACAGAGACTTTATGGCTCTCACTGTCTCCCATGGCCTGCCTGCCCTGCACGTGGACTCTCCCTGAGCAGTCCCTTGGCCCTTTTTTGGGAGGACAAGGTTGGGGGAAGGTGGCTGTCGGGATCTGGGCAGATGCAGCTGGCAGCAGAGACCTGGCTAAGCCGGCACTAAGCTGTGATTTTGTTTGCAGCACCCTGCCCCATCCCAGATGCCTGATGCTTGGCTGAGTGTCAGAGGGAGCGGTGGGCTTGCTGGGCTCGGGCCTCTGCGGTGACCGTTGTGTGTTCACCACCTTCATGGGCTCCTGCTGCTGAGGGAGGGTCATTTATCAGCTCCAGGAAGGCACTGGTGGTGCCTGCCCCAGGTCACACAGGACCAGACACTGGACCTGCAGGCCTGGGCTCCGTGTGTGGCTGGGGACTGAGCGGGGCGGAGCAGAGGTGCTGGAGACCCAACGGGCACAGGTCACCTGCAGGCAAAGGACAATGCGGTGACCCCTCTGAGCCTCAGTTTCTTCTTATGTGGAAGGAGAGGGACACTTCCCCCCAGGATTTCACAAGGCACATGGAGAAGAGCCGCTGGAGTGTGTGTGTTCCGGGAAGACGCGGGAGGTCTCAAAGTGGGTGCAGAGGGCCTCCCGGGCCCAGGTGCAGAGATCCCAGAGAGAACGGCCAGTTGGCATCTGCACTGTGTTTGTGAGTTCTTCGGTTATGTGGAGGCTTCTGGTTTGGTTCTCGTCTGCTTGGATGGGCAATTCCCAAGCACGGCCTCACCTGAGGGTCATCCAGGGAACAGAAAACTGAACTGAGAAGCCTTCCAGCTCTGCCCTCCTCGATCAGGGTCGTGGTGTGGCCCCTTGGGGCACAGCCTGGGGAGCAGGGCTCCTTTGGAAGCATCTCAGGTGGGTCGAAGGTGAAGGACTCTATCTTGGGCAGTCGTGTGTTTATTATTTCTTCACGACTCAAGACCCCAAGTGCACATCATTTCTTAAAAGAAATTTTACCTTATTTTAACATTTCGTGTCTGGACTCTTGTCTCTTATTTGCAACAGATCAGTCAACATCCTAGCTGTTGATACAAGCACTTAACGTATCTTAATTCTTATTTTATCTCCTGCTCCTTCTCCTTCTCCGCTCCCACCTCATAGTCCCCCTCCCATACAGACTAGATCTGTCCTCCTACTTCGTATTATTTGTATTTTACCTTGCTCTTTATATTTGTGTTTCTCATATGAAAGACCATGGAGTATTTAAGCTTATTTACCTGATTTATTTCATTTAACATTATGGTTTCATGGCACATCCATTTTCCTACAAATGGCTCAGGATTATCCTTCTTTATGACAGAGTAGTACTCCATTGTACATAAATATCATATTTGCTTTATCCATTCATCTTTAATGGGCATACAGATCACTTTCAAAATTTAGTTATTTATGAATTGTGCTGCTGTTAACATGAATATTAAATATGATGTATTTAATTCTTTGAGGGACATCTAGAAGAAGAATTGAATGGAATTTCTAGCTTAAATTTTTTTTTGCGGAATCTCCACACTACTTTCCACAATGGTTGAACTAGTTTATGTTCCTGGAAAAGAGTTCCTTTTTCCTGATGGTACTGTGAAAGATAACTTCCTAATTTCTTTCTCAGTTTGTTTTCAGTGTACAAGAACATCATTAGTTTTTGTGCAGTGACTCTATATCCTGCTACACTACTAAATTTGCTTATTAATTCTAGGAGTCTTCTGGTGGAATTTTTTGGGGGAGGAGCTTCTGTGTAGAGAATCATGTCACTTGCAAATCATAATTTCACTTCTTCCTTTTATTTCTTTCTCTTACCTGGCAGCTCTGGCTAATGTTTCAAGAACTATATTGCACAGGAGTGGTGATAGTGGACACCTTTGTCTTTTTCCTACTTTTAGAAAGAAAATTCCCAGCTTCTTCTCCTTACTGACTAAGACATTGACATTAGTTAGTCATAAATGGCTTTTATCAGGTTAAGAGAAGGTCCTTATAGGGCTGAGGATTTAGCTCAGTGGTTCCGGTGCCTATCTCACAAGCGCAAGGACCCGGGTTCGATCCCCAGTAACCACATACAATACTGGGCGTGGAGACTCACGCCCAGCAGCAACCAATACCACAGACCACAGTGCCGGGCGTGGTGGCTCACACCTGTAATCCCAGCACTCGGGAGGCAGAGGCAGGAGGATTGCTATGATGTGAGTTTGAGGCTGAGCTCAGGGCCAGCCTGAACTACAAAACGAGACCTTGTCTCAAAAAACCTAAAAAAAAAAAAAAAAATGAGAGAGAGAAGGTCCTTATACACCTATTCTCCTCAGGGTTTTTAATCACTAATGGATGTCAGATTTTTTTCAGAGGCTTTTTTGTCATCAATTGAGATGATAGTGTGATTTTTGTCCTTGTTTCTCTCTATATGGCATATTACATTTATTGATTTGCATATATTAAGTCATCTCTGCATCCTTGAGATGAGTTCTATTTGGTCATGGCATATGATCTTTTTGATAATTTGTTGTGTTCTGTGAGTCATTATCTTGTTGAGGATTTTTATTTCTACACATTAAGGAGAGTGCTCTGAAGTTCTTTTTTTGGTTGGATCCTTTTCTGGTTTTGAAATCAGGTTAATGTTAGTTTGCAGGACTTTGAGAGTGCTTGTTTTCATTCAATTTCCATGAAGAGTTTTAGGAGTATTGGCATTTATATCTTCCCTGAATTTCCTGTAGAATTCTGTGGCAAATCCATCAGAACCTGGGCTTTTCTTAGTTGGTATTTTTTTAAATCACTTCTTCAGTTTCATTTTCTGATACTGAATTATTCAGTTTTTTTTTTATCATTTTGGCTCAGCTTCAGCAGCTCTTTATGTGTCTAGAAATCCTCCAATTTTTTAGAGTATAGGTTCTCAAAACAGTGACTGATGATCTTCTGGATTTTTTCAGTCCTTTGTGATTTCACCTTTTTCATTTCTAATTGCACTGAATTGTTTATTTTCTTTCCTTCTTTGGTAAGATTGACTATGAATTTGTCTTTTTTTTTTTTTACTGTTTCAAAGAACCAGCCCTTTGGTCATTGATTCTTTGTATGGGAGTATAATTATTCTGCTTGGATCTTTATAATTTCCTTCCTTGTACTGGTTTTGGATTTGAATTGTTCTTGGTTTTCTATGATGTCCACATGTACCATTGGCTTATTTATTTGGACTGGCTGTGTTTTTCATAGCCATTCACAGCTATAAATTTCCCTCTTAGGATGATTTTCATTCTGCCCTGTAGGGTCTGATAAGTTGTACTGACACTATTGGTTGATGTAGGAACGGTCTCATTTCTTCCTTTACTTCTCTTCTGTGACCCACTGGTTATTCAAGAAGGTATTGTTTAATTCCCATGCATTTGCATAATTTCTTTCCTTTCCAATGCCTTTCTGCCTCAGGGCCTTTGCACTTGCTGTTTCAGCTTTCTGAAACACTCCTTCTAGGTCTTCATATGGTGGCTCCTTTGGGTCATTCCTGGCCCCGCTTAAAGTTCACCTCCTCAGAGAAGCTTTCCCAAGCTTTCAGTCTCGAGAGGCCCCTGCTACTGCCCTGTCATACCGTTCGCAGCACCAGAACTGCTATAATTACTCCTTTCACTTACTTACTGTCGGCTGCTCTGTTTCTCTCTCCCTTGAGAGTTGGCCTCACTTGTCCTGTTCACGGCTGGTTTCCTTTGCCTGACCCAGTGCCTGAGGTGCAGGACTTGCTGGCCAAGTGCTTCTTGAATGCAGGTGGGATTGAATGTTGGACACACACATTGAATTCTGCAAACCCCTGGCTGGATTGTGCCTGGTGAGCCCTCTTACAGACCCTGGCATTGGAGCAGAGCCATGGTTGGTCTGGTACATAATATGTTTACCCACTCTATACAACAAAGTTTCTAAAGTAAAAACAGCACTGTGTCTGGCTCTGCATTATGACAGAAGGAGAGCCAGTGGAGGTGGGTAACTCATTTGAAGGGCTACCGGGGACCAGGTTCAGCTCTTCCAGTTAACAATGTTTTGTTTAATTGTTTCATCCCTGAAAGATGGACAGAGACAGAAGCAGGAGGAAAGCAAGGTATGCTATTGTCCCTGCAGTCAGAGCAGCCAGGACTGGAACACAGGCCCAAGCCAGCCCCTCCTGAGACAGGGAGAAAAAGGAAGACAGGACTGTAACTAGAGAGCCCCAAAGAGAAAGCTGCAGGAAGGCCTGGGCCATGCCTGGTGTGTCCTACCTAGCTGGGTCCTGCTGTGGACGCTCTGCCCCCCAGTGGTGGAGGTGGAAATTGCATCAGAGAGCCTCAGTCA
>PVIR01001736.1:0-15473 GCA_004026965.1 Petromus typicus
AGCTGTGGTTCTTCTACAGAATGGAGTACTACTCTGCCATAAAAAAGATAAGTTTGAATCATTTCTACTTAAATGGACATACCTTGAGGATATCCTCATAAGTGAAATAAATAGGGCACAGATAGGTACATATCGCATCTTTTCTCTGGTATGAGAAAATGAAGATGTAAATGAGTCCTAGCATTGTATGTTATATATTATGAAACAGAAAATGCTCGATGTAAAATAAGGTGAAAGGGGACAATGTTGAGATTGTAACAAAAAAGTAAGGAAACAAATTTTATGTATATGGGGGGGCGGTAGGGTGGGTAGGGCTATGGGAAAAAATGAGAATTAAGTTGTGTTTTATACTGGTACAAATCCCCATTGTGGAGTGCAATCATGATACACATATGTAATGTACCAATAAAGATTAAAAAATTAAAAAAAAAAGAAATAATGCTCAGGTGCCATGTCTGACAAGTAGGGAGACAAATATTTGGGGGTACATTTGATAAACTCATAGTTACCTTAACAACTCTACATACCCACCTGTGTACTCTGTTACTCAGAGGGCAAACTTACCCTCCACAGTTTACTCTGTGAGACAAGAAAGCTGGATCCTGATCATTTGTGCAGCAGTCTATCGATTTTGCCGTAATAATTTAGTACCAACCAACATTATGATTAGCGCAACCACAATACATCATAAATTTAAATTGAAAACAAAATAATTATTTTCATGTCTTTAAAAAGTCTACGTTATACAAACCAATGAACATGATTCCAAAGCAACTAAGACAATTACTCATGACATGTAGTTTGTTGGGCCATGGGTCATAAGAAATAAAATACCTTAAAAAGTCAATCATGGAAGGTAAAATGTGAAACTTACTATTTTTTATTGATAGTTACAGTTCTTGAGAGAATAGGATGGAGTTGTTATGGCAACAGTAATGCAGGAAAATGAGCCTCTAGCCTCCAAGTCTCCTTTTTTTTCCCTTTCCTAGTCTTGGCACTAAACAGTAAAGAACAGTCCCAGCTGATGTGTAAAAACCCATAATGTTTATAAATTAGTCTCAGTTAACACATACAACAACCTTGAGTTTCTAAACAAATAGCATGCTGATGAATGTTAAGAGGGTAGAGACATCTTTGATGAATATACAATGCTTCCAAATTTACAAAAATAAAATAATACAGCATATGGTTAGTTTTTCTCATGGAATTTTCATATCAAACCTAAAGAGGTAGTTTTATTTCTGAATTTGTTTCATCTGTATGATACTTACTAAAGTACACCCATGGTAGCCAGAATCTCTAGTCAGCATCTAATTATCTGTTACACAGTAATAGGGTAGGAAAGGACTACAGATGTAGTTGAGCAGTACAAGCACCTACCTGGCAATTGTGAGGTCCTGCATTTGATTGCTGGTCAAAAAAGAGTTAATATAAGGTGGTAAACTATGGTTAAAATAGTGAAACTTGGGGCCAGATTACCCAGTTTCACATTCCAACACTGCCACTCACTTGCTTGGAAATTTTGGATGAATTACTTACTTCCAAACTTTAAGTTTCTCATCTGTAAAAAGGAAATAACTGTAACTATAACAACTCTTGTAGAGTAGGTGTGAACATTAAATGAAGTGATATATAGAAGCACTTAATAGCACCTAGAACATATTAAGCAAATCAAATTCTAATTTACTATTGCTATTACTGTAAGCAGTAATACTGTCCATGCTTATGATCATAAATATTTCAAGCAATTTTTTTAAACCACAGAAAAATTAGAACTCTCAGAAGTGTAATTTTTAGTAACTTAATTCTATTTCTGTTTCTATCCCTGAATTAGTGAGTTTTATTTCTCAGTTAATACTTGGAAGCTTTATCCAAACTCCAGGCTGCCAGCCTGCTTTTTGTTCAATCAGGAATGGTAAGTTCTGAGAGACCAAGTTCCATTTAACTTCTGTGTCCACTCCGGATGATAAATGAGGTAAATAAAGAGTATAAATATACCATAACAAAATAAAAATGGTGTAAGATTGTGTAAGAGCTGGTAAAAAGTTCAAATCAATGATAAAAATAGGAGATGCTAATTCTACATCAAAAAAAGTCAGAAGGGCTGACAAGACTGGGAAGGTCTGTGAGTGAGACTATAGCAAATCTTATTGTGTTTACACATTCTAGAAAGCAAAGAAATGTTATTATGAGCAAAATTGAGCCAGGTTTCATCCCTGGTTTCTGGGAATATAACAGAGAAGGAGTTAGAGACCAAAAAGTGATATTTTTGACCCTATGAAGAAAAAACCTTCACCATTAGCTAATAACTGAGTTAAACTTGAGCCAGGCTACTTGCTTCTTTTTTTCCTGTCTTAGTTCTTTATCACTAAGACAAAATACCTAACACGTACAATTTAAAGGAGGAGAAGTTTATTTTGACTCATATTTCAGAAATTTCAGTTCGTATTCAGCAGGTTTAAACACAAGAAACAGCACGATAGCAGAGTGTGGGCAGGGGAAAGTGCTCACATCATGGTAGTCACAAAGCAGAGTGAAGGGGAGGAGCAAGGGACACTGATGTGCCCTTCTCAGGGCTCAGCCTTTTCACATAGGCGCCCCTCCCAGCAGTACACTCTGCTGCTGCTGCTGAGTTCACCAGGAGATGATTATACTGCTCGGTACAGCATTTCCATGGTCCAGTCACCTTCCTGTAAGCACATGAGGCCTCAGTGGGACATTCTTGACCTATGCCACAACATCCTCTAAAGTGAATATATTATAACACAGAGAAGCACAAAATCTTCTGTGTACATTTTGAGATATATAATAGGAACATTTCTTAGACCTTTTCCCAGTCATTGTTACTTGCAACAGTAACCACTATCCTATCATCTTATCATTGTTAATCAATTTTGCTAATTTTTAACTTTATGAACAGAAACATTACAATATGTGTTCCTATGTTGGCTTATTTTCATTAATAGCATGCTTGAGAGGCTTTCCTATGCTGTTTGTAGTTGTAGTTTGTTTATTCTTGCTGCTAAGTGGTATTCTTTTGTATGAATGTACTACAGGGCTTTTTAAAAATTCATTTACTTTCTATATACTTTTAGCTGTTTTCCATTTGGGAAGTTTGCCAAGTGGTGTGCAAAACTACTCTGGTACTTGTCTTTTGGTATACTTTAATCAGAATCAGATGCATTTCTGTTAGGGGATATAACAAGGATGAAATACTAAATCACAGAGGATGCAAACACTTAACTTCAGTAGATCCTGGCAAGTCAGTGTCTCTGCTTCTCCACAATGCACCAGCACCAGCAGCATTTGACATTTCTAGATGCTTCACATCCTAAGCAGCACTTGGTATGTCTGTTCTTTTAGTCTTACCTTTCCTTGAAGGTGTGAAATAATTTCACTATCATTTTGATTTTTTTACTGAAGAATGAGATTGAGAATATTTTCATATATTTTTGGATTATTTGGTTATCTTCTTTCATGAAAGCTCCTATCAAAACCTTCTGCACATTTTTCTATCATATTGTCTTCTCCTTTTCTTGTTAGTTTTTTTTTTTTTTTTTTTTTTGCAATAAGGTCTTACTTTGTAGTTCAGGCTGTCCTGAACTCACTGTGTAGCCAGACTGACCTCAAACTCACAGCAGTGCTCCTGCCTCTGCCTCCCAAGTGCTGGCATTACAAGCATAAGCCACCATGCTCAGAATTGTGATATTTGGTGTTGGCAGTTGAACTCAGGACCTTGCACTTGCCAGGCAGATGCTGGAACCACTTGAGCTAAATCCCCAGTGCATATTGTCTTATTCTTATAGGTTGGTAAGACTATACAAATAAATATATATCTTCTAAATATGATTGATTTATTAAGTGTAAATGTTCCAAATAAATTATCTCAAGCATAGTTTCTTTTTCTTTTTACTTTCCTAATAATGCCTTTTAAAAAAACAAGTTCTTAATTTCAATGCAGTCCAATTTATCAACATCATAGTGGTGAAGACAGACTCTGAAATTAGACAAACATCTGGTATAATTTCAGTTGTGAGTCTTTTTTAACCTATGTGACTTGAGAAAATTATGTTACCTTTCTAAGCCTGAAATTCTTTTTTTACAAAATGGGAACAGGAATCTCATCTTCATTATGGTCCTGCTATAAAGTTTAAATAGGATCTTTTGTGTGAAGCTACAAGGAGCTCAAACTGTTCTTCTTGTATTACCCCACAGCATTTTCAAAATACTCCCATTATTTTATTTCCATGTTAAATATATGTGACAAAACTACAGTTTTAATAGGTTTTCATCATGAAGTAGAAATAATTAACCTGACAAAATTAACTTTAATGTAGAAAAATGCTTTTCCAACACCAAGATTATGTTGAAAGCCTGGATCAGGCAATAGAATTGAAGAGAATTTCTCTTTATTTATAATGTAAACAACTGGAAACTGTTTGTTTGTCAGCTCAACTGATTTTGAATCTTTAGAGGTCTTATTTTTATATTTAATCATATCAGTAATTTTTTGACAGTAAAATTCATTGTACTATGTAGACAATCCCTTGAAAAAAGGAAACTACATTATTTTCCTTTCTTTCTCACTAGTAAATCATTCTTGTTATTACATTTGAATATTTGTTCATCTAGAGCTACTGAAGCATTATTAAACAATTCCCTGTAAGATATGAATTTGTGAGAATTATTGAAATAGTATCATTCAGTGTACTTTATACTTAATTTTCTAAAAGACATGGTTTTCCAGGTTACTAAAGGTACTGGAGAGTGTAATCTTTTGACTGATAAATTTGTGATCAAACCATAACAAACATGAAGACAACAAAGGAAGTGGGATGGATGATTAGATATAGTAAGAGATAGAATTTAAAATTACAAACGTTCATTTCTCTCAAAGTTATCTCATGTGTGCAATCTTTTTATAAATATCATGCAGAGAATTATCATCCAGTATGAAACAGGAACAGTGAATCCTAACATACACTCAATATAAGAGTATTTATTGAGCATTTTCTTTGAACACAGATCTACTCAATACTTTATGTGCATTGTCTCTTATCTAAAATTTGATTTTATTGGTACTTTTTATATATTCACTATGATCATATTCAACATTGAGGAGTTGTACTGGTACAGGACTCATCTTGATTCTTGTTTTTTCCCATTCCCCTGCCCTCTGTACAACTCCCTGCCCCTTACGTACATAAGCTTTGTTTCCTTTTTTTTAACCATCAAACTTTTTCTTTCTCTTCTCTACTTAATCTTCTAACCAAGACTCTGGATATGTTTCCATGTATAAACCTTGGGAAGAGTAAGTAACTTGGCCAAAGTGATAAACTAAATGATGATAAGTGAGGATTTAAATGCAGGGAGCCATACCAAGGTCTGGCACTCTTTCAACACAAGGGGAGGGAGAAGGATGGAAAAGAAGATCTAAGATATATTATTTATGTACAGTACAAATTTCCTACGATAAATGTTATCATTATGTATGATAAATGTGTGCTAATAAAAATATACAAACAGTAAGCAGACAATTTGAGGGAAGATTGGAATGGTATTTATCAGGGTGCATGCTAGGAAAATGTGAGTTATATTTGCCTTAACACAACCCACCAGAAATACCATCTTAATCAGTGACTATCTTGCAGTAAATCCAGAAAGTTCCTCAATTTACACATATCCAGTAAGACACATGCTACAAAACTTGCAAGAATAAAATCAAGAATCTAAACCATGCAAACACTTTTGTTCAGAAGAGATATCACTGAAAACTCCTTTTATCGGGATTATCCATGTAACAGTCTCTTAAGTTGCTTCCTTATCGGTCACAAAGTTATTATCAGCCTAAATCTAGTATTATCAAAATTAGAATGGGGAAATTAAGTAGATTTAAAGTAGCTAAAGAGTGGCAAATGAAGTTATCAAGGAAAAGAGTGAAAAAATAAAAGCCTGGGCAGATGTGAAGAATCAAGTTATGAACTAGATAGGTAAAAAGGCACAAATTATATCAATAAGATTTCTTCATGTCTTTTTGAATACTGTCCTATTACTTTCCTTGTCAGTGGAGCAAAACACTCAACCCATGCAACTTAAAGGAGAAGTGTATTTTGGCTCATGTTTTCAGTTCATGGTCAACGGGCTCAAAGGAAAGAAGAGTGTGGTTCGAAGGCCCGGATGGAGGGAAGATGCTCATGCCATGACAACTGAGAAGCAGAAAGCCCAGGGAGGAATGAGGGAGGAAGATATAACCCTCCAGGTCATGCCCCCGTGATACATGTCTTCTGACCAGGCCGTAACTCTTAACAGCACCTCAGCTGCAGCACCTCATAGTCCAGTGACCTTCCACAAGCCTCATTTCTGAGTAGATAAAGCTTTGGAGGAAAAATTTTGTAGCTAAACCATAACACATACTGTTTTGATGGATACTTCCCCTTTAATTACTGAAATAGCAGAGTGAAGAATTTGGATATTGGGTCAATCCGATATGGTGATCTTGACAACCTAATCTGGATATTTAGTTAAACACTAATCTCTTTCACTATATGTTTTAATTCTCTCTTGCCATGTACCAAACCACACCCAAACTTCATGGTTTAAAATAATAGCAATGATTTATTTGAGGACAAAGCTTTGCTCAGATGGGTTATCCTTGTTTAACACAAACAAGCTGATGTGGTTTAACTGAGATCTAGAGAATTTGCTTTTAAGGCGGCTCACAGATATTGACCAGACTATTGTCAGCTAGGATGGAGCTCCACCCAGGGCTATGGGATGGAGTTCTCAGAATCCATTTGGTGAACTTTTCTATGGGCTATTTGGATTTCCTCATGACAGGTGGCTGAGTTTCAAGAATAGTTATATCAAAAGAACCATATATAAGCTGTCATCTTTTATGGCATTGCCTCAGAAATCATGTAACTTTACCATGTTCACAAGATATGACTTTAAAGAGGAAGAACGATAGTCCTAACCTCCAAAAGGAGGTCATTAAAGTTACACATTAAGAAGAGTGTGCTGAGTAAGAGATATTGTTGTAGGTTTTTTTTGAAATTCAATCTGCTGTACTATACATCTTCATTCAATCATCAATTCAACAAATATTAATTTAGCACTTAATTAAGGACTAAATTTTCAATGATGAGTAAAAATACATATTATTTGTATATATGGGGGAGACATACATTATTTGAATAGGCACACAAGTACATATATAATTATGTAATAAATGGTGCTATTGAGAAATCCAGACTTGAGGGAGTATGACGTGGTCTGAGTTCAGTTGTTTTCAGAAAACAGTAAGAATTCAACTGAGATATGAAAGATTACTAGATTAGTCAGAGTTCTCTAGAAACACAGAACCAGTAGCATTTATGTGAGAGTAGGCTGTTAGATTGGCTCACACAGTTAGAGGCTGTAAAGTCCCACAGGCTGTCTGCAGGCTGCAGTGTCAGAGAATCCATCAGCACCACAGTCTAAAAAGCCAAGACCCTCAACAAGAGAGAAGAGCCATTGCAGCTCTATCCCAAAGCCAATAGCCTGCAAGCCTCTTGGAGAGTTTCTGGGACAAGTCCCTGTTCAAAGGCTGAAGAACTCAGAGTCTGATGTCCACATGAAATAGCAACAGACACAGAGACATTTATCATTGGAGGGAGAAGGACCTAGCATCAGTGAGAATTTGCTTTGTGTAATCTTAGCACTCATGAGGCAGAGGAAGGAGAATTGCCATGAGTTTGATTCCAGCCTGGGATACATAGTGAGTTTGAAGCCAGCCTAAACTACATACCAATATCTTGTCTCAAAAAAAAAAAAATTGAAAAAAAATTGAATACTTTTTCATGATGAAAACATTCAACAAACCAGGAATAGAGGGAAACTTCCTCAATGTAAAGAAAACTATATATGAAAGCTTCATAGCTAGCGTCATATATAGTGGTAAAAAACGAACAGCTTTTTCTAATCAGGAAAAAGACAAGAATGCTTGTTCCTGCCACTATTTAACATAGTCCTAAAAACTGTACCCAGGTGGGATGAATTAGACAGAGAAAGAAATTAAAGACATCTATACTGGCTGGGAAGAAGTAGATTATCTCTGAATAAAATATGAACCTAATATGTTGAAAATCCTAAAGATTGCCAAGTGAGGTGTTTCATACCTGTAATCCCAGCAATCGAAGGCAGAGGCAGAAGGATTGCTATGAGTTCAAGGCTGAGGTCAGGACCAACCTGAACTACAAAAAGCTGGATTCTGTCTCAAAAAAAAAAAAAAATCCTAAAAGTCAAAAATGCATACCCAAGAATATGTTAAAATTAAATTTTGAGAAAGTTACAGGATATGAAATCAATACACAAAAATCAGATGTATTTCTATACACTAATAATCTGAAAAGGAAATTGAGAAAACAGTCCTATTTACTGTACTTTTACTAATACAAAAGAGATATATAGAAAGATAAAAGTATATAAAAAATGATCTGATGCTCCTGACTTAAAAGACTTAACTTTATTAAAATTTCCATACTGCTCAATGCAATCTACAGACTGAATGAAATCCCTATTTAAACTCCAAATGGCGTATTTTACACAAATAGACGAACAGTCCTAAAATCCGTATGGCATTTCACGGGACACTGAATAGCCAAGGAAAGCATAACTACAAATCAGTAGTAATCAAGATGGTGTAGTACTGTCACAAATACAGATAACTAGGCAAATGAAACAGAATAAAGACCCCAGAAATCAATCCCTGTGTAAAATGGTTTTTAAAAAATGTACCAACACTGCACAATGGGTAAAGGATGCATAGTCTCTGGTGTTGGGAAAACTAGATATCTACATGCAAAAGAATAAAGATCTTTTATATAAAAATTAAGGCAAAAGGCAATAAAGACATAAATATAAGACTTGGAACTATAAAACTCCTGTAAGAAAACACAGGATAAAACCTTTATAGCATCAGATTTGACACTGATTCATATGGCACATAACAGTAACAAAAAGAAAATAAATTGATTAAAAATGGGCAAAGAATTTTGACAGATAATTCTCCAAAGAGATATGAAGATTATTAACAAGCATATGAATAGATGCTAACATCATTAATAAAATAAATGAAAGTCTAAACCACAATGAGCTATCGCTATATCAGTTTGTGCCTATTAGGATGAGTATTTATCAAAAAATAGAAAAAAAACAAGTAGTAGTAAGGATATGGAAAAATTAAGACTTTTGAACTTCTCATGGAAATGTAAGTATTGCAGCCATTATAGAAAATATTATGGAGTTTCACCAAAGGAATTAAATATAGAACCACTGTATGATCCAGCAATCTCACTTCTGGCCATGTAGCTGTTAGGATCTAAGCTGTCTACCAATAGGCTCATGTGTTGGCACCAGGTCCCCAGTACAGCAAAGAAGTGGGGCTTTGGAAGATGATTGGATCGCGAGGTTCTCACTTCATCAATGGATTGATCCATGGATAGATTCAAAATTTGACAAAACTATTTTGAAGTGATAGAAATTTAGGAGGAGGAACTTAGTCGAAGCAGGTAGATCATGGGACATGCCCTTGAGAGGCTGTATCTTGTTTCAAGCCTTTACTCCTCTCCCTTCCTCTTCCTCCTTTTTTCCCATCCTCCTCATAGGCTACCTCCTCTTTCCTCTATACCTCCTTCCTGGCTACCACAAGGTAAGCTGCTTCTCTCTATCCTGGCTTTCTGCCATGATGATTCTGCTTGCCACAGGAACAATAGAAGCAATAATCATGAACTGAAACCTCAAAAACTTTGAGCCAAAAGTCATTCCTACTTTAAGTCATTTTTTCAAGTATTTTGTCATAGCAATAAAAAGAATCCTAATATGATATCTGCAAGAAGAATCTTCAAAGATAGTTTCACTCTTTTATTTATTATCACATTATTTACAATAATCACTAGAAGCAAGCAAGCTAGATATCCATGGACATATGACTCTGTGAAGAAAATGCCATTTGTACATAGAAGAAAATGTTATGCCGCTTAAAAGATTTTACATGCTATAATATTTATGAATCCTCCTGACATTATGTTAAATAAGCTAGTCACAAAGGAACAAATACCCCATGACTACAGTCAGATGAAGTATATGAAGTTGTCAAACTCACAAAAATAGGCAGTTGAATGATGGTTATCAAGAGCCAAGGGGAAGGAAAAGGAGAGAGGAAAATGGAAATTATGCAAGATGAAAAGTTGTGGAGATTTGTTAGATGACAACATAAATATGCTTAATGATATTGTACTGTACATTTAAAATGATTAAAATTATAGATTATTATATATTATCATTACAGAATAAGAAATAGGAGCTCCAGGATTATTTAGGTCTCTTCTCATACACCTGACTTTGCTTTCTCTAAAGTATAAAAGGTAAAAGTTTAAGCTTTCTATCTCCACTATTTAGACAAATATTTGAAATTAAAGAAATGATTAATGAGTGCTGGGTGGATGGATGAATGGGACAGATGAAAAGAATGGGCTGCAGTTCCTTAGTTTACTCTTGCCATAGTGTCTTTGGTCCCTGTGCTTTTCACCTCTGTCCAAGCTTCTCATCAAGGGAGCTTCTGTAGATCTCAGGACACTGATGAGGTTCCCCTCTGTGACCTCAGAAGGAATGTCAGTGGGAGGTGAGAACTTCCCACACTGCCTCACAGTACTTGCTTTACTCATCTCTTTTACCTGATTGTGCAAGCTCCTTCTGTGGGGACGGTAGCTAGTTCACATCTGTAATCCCAGTAATCAGCAGAGTGTATCTCTTGCAGTAGGCAATAGTTAGTATTTATTTGTATCAATAAGTGCTGGGAATTAATTTACTAAACTGTGAAAAACGTGAATAGTCTGTCTTTTTGACCTCTTGAACATCAAATTTTCAAACTGGGGTTTTGGAAATAAAATCATAACAGAATTTCAAATGATAATGTAATACTATTCTACATTGTTGGTTAATCCAAATTCTATGCATATGATGCAAATTCAGATACATTCTGAGGAGGAAATTCAGGAGTATAATTTGTCTCTTCCCCTAAAGGGATGCCAGCGCCCTGGTAGTGTTGGTGGGGCTGATGGTTTCTGGGGAGGAGACTTCACTTCCCTTTCTCCTTCCCAGTATGCAGCCACCCTCATGGAAGAATCTCCCAGAGTGCCTTTGGTTGTACTGACAAAATACTTAGCTAAAATTTCAAGGTCTTATCATGAAATACAATAGAAATGAATTGGGTCTGAAAAATATTTAAAAGCAAGTGTTAACAAAAAGTTAATAAATAGTATACATGTCTCAGTTGATCAATTAGTTGAAACACTGTTTCATGCTTTTAACAAGAATACTAATGAAAAATACTCATAAAATTGAGAAACATTACAGGTGAAATACATAAGGACTTGGTGCTTCTTTTTTAAATTTTTATTTTTTTAATTCAAATCTTCATTGAAACATTATATATGTATATATATATATATATATATATATATATATATATACATCATGATCACATACAACATTGAGAATTTGTACCAGTATATGACACAACTTAATTCTCATTTTTTTCCCATTCCCCTATCCACCATACAACTCCCCACTCCCTATATACATACTCTGTTTCCTTTTTTATCAATTACCATCACATTATTTTCCCCCCTGTTACTTACCCCTAGACCCTATTTCCTTTTAACTATTTTCTATTTCATAAGTTAATATGCATAAATACAAGTTCACCTCAATAAATCCTCACTCCCTGTGAATGTGGCCATGAATTTTTTAGAAGCTTCCAATGCTTAGTTTACCATGTGCTCTTTGGCAGTTCAATTGTTTCACCACTTTCCCCCTCCCAACTAATGCTAACTTGACTTTCAAATTGGACCATAATATGCTTCATCTCTTACTTTTACTTTAGCTTTTAGTAGGATATCAAGCTCCATAGGAATAGAATTTCTCTGACTCAGTCTGTGAGCCTAAAGCACAGAACAGTGCATGACATAAATATGAAAAGAATGAATACATTTACATAAAAGACCACTTTTTACATGCAGTTATTTCACAAAATTACTCTAAAATGTTGATGTTGCAGTTGTTGAGACAGGGTCTTGCTTTTGTAGTTCTGGCTGGCCCTGAGCTCAGCCTTGAACTCACAGCAGTGTTCCTGCCTCTGCTCCCAAGTGCTGGGATTACAGGCATGAGCCACTATGCCCAGCACTGTTGTTGAATGTGGTGCTGATTGCTGGTGGGCATTAGTCTCCATGCCCAGCACTGTTATATGTGGTTACCCAGGATGGAACCTGGGTCCTTGTGCTTGCAGAGCAGGTGCCAGAACCACTGAGCTAAATCCCTGGCCCGAACATTAAATTATTTTAAGTGATGATATCATAGTCATTGACTAAGAAACTAATGTAAAAATTATTTGGGTTACAAATTAGCTGCAAAAAAGAAGTGTTATGTTTGTCTTATTGAAATTATTTATAGTTGCATGATAGTAGTCATAAAATAAGATTTGTCAGTTTTTATTAGGATGTATAGAGGAGCTAGGTACCCATTACCAACACATAAAACCCAAAATCTGGTAGATTACCCAGAATTAATATGCAATCATAAATATGGAATTTTCCTGTCCTCTAAAACTGCATAGTACTGTTGTTTTCCAGCTGGTTTCCCCACCAGACAATAAATGTATTCAATGATTTGAAATATACTTATACTAATCTTTAAATTATCATCTAATTAAAATCTAAAACTAAAAATTCTTCTGGAGAACTCACTAATGCTGAAGAATATATTGTATGGATCTCAGATTAAGAAAGCTGTGGAGAAAAAGGAACACTTCTTCACTGTTGGTGGAAGTGTAGACTCATACAACCACTGTGGAAATTCCTCAAAAAACTAGGATAAGAAGTCCTGTTTGACCCTGCTATTCCTTTGCTAGATATATACACAAAAGAATTAAAAGATTCATATCACAGCGTCATATGTGCACCCATGTTTATAGCAACTCAGTTTGTGATAGCTAAATCTTGGAAACAACCAAAATGTCCATCAACTGAAGACTGGATAAAGAAGATGTGGTTCTTTTATAGAATGGAGCCATAAAATGATAAGATTGAGTCATTTATACTCGAATGAATGAACCTTCAGGATATCCTCATGAGTGAAATAAATAGGTCACAGATGTATTTCCTGTCCTCTACTGATGTTGATGAGAACTTCTATTGCTGGGTTAGTGCTCTTATATTCCTATCATGTAAATTGTTTTTCTTTTTGCTTTTGTGATTCTCTCCCTATCTTTGGCTGTAGAGACTTAACTGTAATTTACTTAGATATGGATTTCCCTGAGTTTATCTTACGTTAGTTTTGCTGATCTTTCAGGTTTGCAGATTAATATTTTTCATCAAATGTGGAAATTTTCAGCTTTTATTTACTGAGATAAATTTAATAGACTGTCATTAGACATTTATTAATACAAGTGGTATTGTCCTAGAGGTCTTTGAAACTATCTTTTTCTGTCTTTATGTTGGATAATTTCTATTGATTCATATTCAAGTTCATTAATGTTTTCTTTTATCATATCAGATTTTCTATTAAATCCATCTGGTGAATTTTTCATTGCATTTGTACTTTTCACCCTCTGGAATTTCTGTTTAATATATATATATTTTTTTTTGCAATTTCTGCTTTTCTTTTATCTACTTGTGGGGTAAGAGTTAGTATATTTTCTTTCATTTATGCAATTTCCTTTCATTTTTCAAAATAGATTTTAAATGATTTCTTGGAAGTTTTGTCTGAAAAAAACCAGCATCTATCTGATCTCACACAGAATCATTTTCTACTGAATAATTTTTTCTTCTGAGAAGGGTGATAGCACTTTCTTTGCACTCCCACTTTGATGTCTTCTAAGTCTTTTGTTAAAAGCTAAACATTTTAGCTAATTAATGATAGCAACTGTAGATTCTGATTTTCTCTCCTGAGGAACTTTGGTTTTTTTTGAAAGCAACTTAGACTTTATAGAATTTATCTCCCTTATAATATGGGGCCACAAATGTCTAATAAATTATTCTTATATTTTTATTTTTAGTCTGGTTTCTTAAAGGTTTGCTTTGAGTCTGTGTAGCTTACTGGTAAGCCATCGGTTTTGGGAGATTGTATTAAAAGCTTTAAAACTTCTATTTTAATGCCTGAGAGTGGATTCAGGCATTTCTCTTTTTCTACAGGATTAACTTCTCACAACCATACATGTCATTCCTGAACATATATGTTATTTCTCTATTTCCCAGAGACATTTTGAGAGCTTACCTGGCTTTTTAAAAATGATTTTTCATTCCCAGGGCATCTTCCATTAAATGTCTGTGTAGTTTATTACTTTTCCCAACTGAGACTTTAGGCTAGGAGAACTGTGGCTTTTGCATATTAATTTCCTATGACCTGGCTATTTTTAGTGATAAATTTTTGGCATGAAATTGTGTCCCATAGTTTGCCTTTCCTTTTATGGTAGAAGCTGCTGTTTTTCCGCTATTGGGCCTGCCCTACTAGAACTAATATGCTAATAGCACTGAAGTAGTTAGGAAGGAAGCCTGGCCAAAAAGAAACCAAGGACTCTTAATTTTCTTATCTAAATTCTAGCAGTTCTTCATAAACAAACACTGCTCAATTTGTTGTTTGCCTTTTGTTGTTCTTCATAGTCTTTAAGGGGCTGCTTTGACAATTTTATTTTTACTTTTGCATAAGAGAAGATGCACTGACTTCTTCATGCTGCCATGATTGATAGTTGATTAAGTTTCATAGTTTTAGTTTTTGCATTTAAATAGCTCTATTGCGATACTTTTGTAAGTCATGACTGTATGTTGTATGAGCCAAGCTTGGAATATAAGGTAGGAATCATCTAGTGATATATTTTTTCTCCATTTTCAAAGTAGTGGCCATTTGAAAATGAAATGAAATGAAATGAAAAATGAAAAAATAGTTTTCATTTTAACCAGTTAAATCAAATATCATGTCTGTGAATTGTCAAGTAAAGAAACACATAATGAAGTTTTCTTTTCATTGGTATTTTTCCCCTCCTAGTGATTTTTTAAAAAAAATTAAGGAACACATTCTTCAATAAAGAAATAAGTAAAATATAATGATTTTTCAAAATGAAAGTTATTTAAATAAAAATACATATATTCATATTTTTTCAAATATGAACCTCAAATTGAAGGTACAAGGGCCGACATGCCAAACTGAAGCTTTAGATTTTCAATCAAACTGAAACTTGAGACAACTCCATGGAATATGTTCAGAATGAGTAACAGGTTCTGAGTGATCAGAAAGACTGGATAGCACTGAATTAAAAGAAAATCGAAGCACACTAAGTTGTAATGTAATACAACACCACGACAGATCACTTTTTAAAGTCACATATCAAGTGATAGGCATGTTTTTATAGTATTTTTTTTATTTTTTTATTTATTTATTTA
>PVIR01001736.1:15573-101905 GCA_004026965.1 Petromus typicus
ATCCTCCTGCCTCTGCCTCCCGAGTGCTGGGATTACAGGCGTGAGCCACCACGCCCGGCACTGTGGTATGTGGTACTGGTTGCTGCTGGGTGTGGGTCTCCACACCCAGTATTGTTATGTGGTTACCAGGGAATCGAACCCGGGCCCTTGCGCTTGCAAGACAGGCGCCGGAACCACTGAGCTAACTCCCCGGCCCATATAGTATTTTATTTTATTCAGTAGAGGTCACATTTATCTTTACACGGGATCATTCTGAAATCATTAAGGGCTTGAAAAGTCAACAGGGAGATGATTCTTTTAGTATAGACTATGTGCTGACCCTTATGGGAAAACAACTTTTTCTCTTATCTGGTTCTGGAAAAAAGACATACAAAAGTTCTAAAGAGGAGAAGAGGAAAAGATGATCCTACTTCCCATTTTTCCCCTTGTGTGGAGTTCTTGTATCTTATTGCTGAGTAGTATAGACCATGTGCAATGAGTTCAGAATCCTGTGATCAGTTTGTCCTTGATTTTCAGGGAGCATCGGAACACTCAAGCCATTCTATTGCTGCTGCTAATTCAGCAATTCATTAGCTAAGAGGTGGTTCCTGATTTCTGAAAATCTCTAAATGGAAACCAAAGGGTGAAGTGAAGTAAAGGAGAACTTTTATGAATGAAAAGAAGCTTCATTATAGAATCTTTGTATTCTGGAGTAAGACTAACAGTGACCTCAGTAATCAACCTAAAAATCAGTAAAGTAAAAATTTTACTAGTCTTCTTTGTCTATTACCCAAGGTCATAGCAGTGACTTATCTGAAAATGCTAAGCATTCATTACTTGCAAAAATTATCCCACGCTATTTCAGAGAAATTTTTCAATTTTAAATAAAAGGTCTGTTTTGTCACATCCTGATATTTCTTCTTGATGGTTTGCTCTTTTTTTTTTCCCCCCCCTGGAGTACTAGGTATTATCGCTCACTTCTTAAATTCTTTCCAAAGTCATCTTTCAAAGGCTTTGCAGAACGTTATAGAACTTTGCCGAGGAAAGTGACCCTAGAATTCACCTCCTCTCCCCTCTCTCTCATCAAATTCTAGAGAAGAGGAACTTGGGCTCCCACAGTTGGGCTCTAGCAGGTTACACAGCCCAGCTATTGTCTCTTCAATCTCGTCACTGAGCGTTTGCGGATGAGTAGGCCTTCCTACTGCCCCTCTGTGGCGGCAAGGGGAACAACATCTTCACAGGAAAGCTGGAGCTTCCAGGGCTGTTTCTAATTTCACGCTGAGGACATTGACTTCTACTAATTATTTAGCACATATGAATCATGTTATAGTTTCAAAATACTTTTCTATCAATAGCAACTTCTTATATGAATCAGGCTAGCTTCATTATTTCTTTCTCCCCCAAACAGTTCCCCTGTTCACGCAGATTGAACGCAATGAGCTCCCCAGATGTTTAGCCATCTGAACTCATTAACTGCACGTGGTAAACACCACAAGTCGTAAATAAAGGGTGAGAGCAGTCTTACCTCTAGGATTCCTGATTGCTATGCACAAAGTTGGGAGTGTGGGAGAGGGGCTTAGCAAGAGGTAGAAGGACAATCTGTACTAGCTGATGGCAACTCAAGAGGTTAAGGTGTTTTGCTCACGTCTAGCTCCTAGAATCTTGCAAGATCCTGCTTTATCCTGGAAGTCTGTGGTGCTGAATAAGGTGAAGTGGAGAACAAGGCTAATGGGATCTAGTTCCCCCCTGACCGATTCCAACCTCAAGAAGCAAAAAAAAAAAAAAAAAAAAAAAAAACAGTTCTCAGGACAGGTCCACCGGAGCACTTCAGATTAGCAGTACACCAACCCTGGACTGTCGCCAGTTGGTGCTGACAAGAGCAAACATCTTGAATATGCCCCCTTGGAGTAGTAAATGTGCAAACATTCAGAGATATTTCCAGACCTGGAAGAAAAATACAGTTCTCCTGGGCACAGCTCAAAAAACAAAAACAAAACAAAAAGCCCTTTTTGAATCACAACCTTTGAATCTGAGTTACTCACCAGTCCTTTCTTCGTCCTGTGAAGACAATTTGAGCATTGAGCTCTAAAGCAGGCATTCTGACTTCCAGCCTTCCCTTCTCAGTAACCTCCTGTCTTAGCTACCCCCTTGGGAACAGTAAAAAATTTTTAGGCATTGATTTAAAGAAAGACCAGTTTATACAAGCAGGTTGAAGGGATTTGAGGTCTTGGAAGAGTCACTAGAGATTACTGTCAGCTCTTCCGTTAAAGCTATCTCTGCCCCTGGGACACCTGGCCTGCCAAACGGCTACATAAATCTGATTACCCTCACCTTTCCTCTTCCTCTTTCCATGTTAACATTTTCTCTGATTTATCAACAGCTTTAGGAAAGTTGAGAAAAATGAAACCAAACAGAACTGTTGACCCTCCACTGCCACCAGTGCCCTGATGGTCCATCTTCGTGAATTCTCAGAAGTGCTGTTCTGGGCTAGCCTGTATTTAGGCCATCTCTCCAGCCCTCTTCCTCATCCTCTGAGGTCTTAAGGACCTTCTGAGAATCCACAACTCACTTGCCACAAGTCCTTATGTAAACTTACATGGCCCATGCTACTAATTCTGCCCTCTTGTTTTTCATACCCCTACTTGATGAGCCTTGAAATGTAGTACTTGAATTTCATGTCCACAGAAAAAGCTAATGTAAGATCTAACATTCATATTTCAACATCTTTTCCCGTGGCACCAGCAGCTCCTTTATTCTCTTGTGCCCGGTATCTCTGTTTTTGCTCTGCCTTGCCACATAATGTCCAACCTCTGGGATGTCAGATGACGAGCATAATTAACTTGCGTCACTGTGGCACAGCTTCCCTTCCACTTGACAGTTTTTTTTTTTATAAAGCCAGTTAAGTGTGGACTTAACGGTATCACGTTCCATCAGAGGTCTCTTCTTTTTGCTTGGAGGATTCAGTGGTCTGGGGTTTATAAAAATCTATTCCTGCTCTTGAGTATTCTGGTCTCACTCCTTGGAAATGGGTTACAAGTTTCTTTATATCAGAATCAGAAAGAAGCAGAAAACTGACCAAATGAAAAGAAGAAACCAGGTTCGAAAGATGGAGACTTTCAAGGCAACAACAGAGGCAGGAAGCCCGGGATGGGGGCTGAGCTAAGTAAAGAGACAGGTGCGGATTCCAGCCTCAGTGGCCCGGGCTGATGCAAACATGAGGAATTACTTCTGTGGACAATTCAGAGGAAATCACCCTGAAAAGACCTCTCTGGTTAGCTGGAGATTTGGGCTGTGGGAGAGATGGAAATACATAGACAATGAAAACATCATCTGTTGCCATTCTCTGTGCAGCCTTAGCACACAGGAGCTGCCAGCGAGTATTTGTGTAATAAATGAAACACCGGCCAAACTAAATCGATGTTTTCTAACAAACTATGAAATTCTGTGACACAGTTACTTCCCCACACACACACTCTCCGACCTGACTTACCGAAAAATAGAGGGCCTCAGTTGGCCCAGGTCCCTGTGGCTGTCTGGGGGGGGGGGGGGACAGGCAGGAGGAAACAAGGTCAGCTCACAGGACACAAGACCCCTGTCTTCCGAGGCTGAGCTCTTACACTGCCTGGCTCCTGCCCAACTTCTGTGATCTCCACCTGTGAGCCCAGGTAACCCAGGAGTTCGCGGTCCTGGGTGGGAACAGGAGTCCCTCCCGCACCTCCGCGCGGAAGCCGAGGTCGAAGCACGTTGCAGTGCGGTGATGAGACATTCCCAGAACCCGCCCTTTGAGCAGGCCCCCTAACAGGAACCGGGGTCCTGGGGGTGCTCTGGGGTTCTCGGGGTGCCGCCACCCCTCATCAGATCACCCGCCAACTCCAGGCTCGCTGCTCCGCTCGCGCCCCCGCCGTGGTGGTCCCAGGGTTGCCTCGGCGCCCGGACACTGCAGGAGGCCGAGGCGGGAGGCGCAGTGGGCGGGGGTCTCCGGGTCCGCGCCCAGGGCGGCTGCAGCTGCAAAGGCGGCGGCGGCCAGCGGGGCGGAGGGTGGAGCGGAGGCTGGAGGCTCGGAGGGGGGAGGAGCGGCGAGGAGGGGGCCGGGAGGCTGAGCCAGGCAGCCGGAGGGGTGCGCGGCGCTCCCCCGCCCTCCTTCCGGGCGCGAGGATGCGGGCTCCGGGACCCGGGCTGCGGGGCTGAGGCCGAGGCAGGGAGCCGCGGCGCGCGCAGCTCGGCGAGGTGTCTCCTGCGCGCCGCGCGGCGGGGGAGGCGCAGACCGCGAGGCGGCGGAGGAGGGGGAGATGCCCGGGGCCGCCGCCGCCGCGATGCTGCCGGCCCAGGAGGCTGCCAAGCTGTACCACACCAACTATGTGCGGAACTCGCGGGCCATCGGCGTGCTGTGGGCCATCTTCACCATCTGCTTTGCCATCGTCAACGTGGTGTGCTTCATCCAGCCCTACTGGATCGGCGACGGCGTGGACACCCCGCAAGCCGGCTATTTCGGGCTCTTCCACTACTGCATCGGCAACGGCTTCTCCCGCGAGCTGACCTGCAGGGGCAGCTTCACGGACTTCTCCACGCTGCCCTCGGGCGCCTTCAAAGCCGCCTCCTTCTTCATCGGCCTCTCCATGATGCTCATCATCGCCTGCATCATTTGCTTTACCCTCTTCTTCTTCTGCAACACGGCCACCGTGTACAAGATCTGTGCCTGGATGCAGCTCACCTCCGGTGAGTGCGCGCTCACCTCCCGGAGCCCCGGGACCAGGCGCCGGGCCGAGAGGGGGCGTGGGAGGGACGCGCGGGCGCCGCGGGGCGCCGGGCAACTTCGTCCTCCGGGGCTGCGGGGCGAGGGGCGGGAGCCCGCGGAGCCGGAACCCCGGGCTTCCCCAGCCCCGCGCCGGCGCCTGCCTGAGCTTGGCGGGCCTCCCTAGTCCGAGGGACGCCACCCAGAGGGGCGCGCGGGAGGCGGAGCGGCTGCGGGGCTGAGTCCTGACGGAACCCGAGGCGGGTGCCGCGCGGAGAGACGAGCCGGGCGGGCTGCTAGGGACGAAGCGGGGACTGACGCTGCGAACTGAAAAGGGAATTTGGAGGCGTCCTGGTGGAATCAGCGAACCGGTCCGCACTGCCTCTCTCTGGGACCATCTGTGTCATGGCTTCGTAGCGTGTGTACGCGCGCGTGTGTTTTAGGAGGGAGTTGGAGTGCCGCTCATTTTTCCTGGGCAGTTACTAATATTTGATCATCCGTCTGGATTCGAGTAAAAGCTAATTCTGCTTTGGGTTTCACCCTTTTAAGAAAGCTGTAGCTTGGAGTGCTCCGTAGCAGTTCCCCATTGCCAACGTTCAGTCGTGACTCCTTGTTAGAGGACAGGTCCTTCCGTTTGGTCCTCCAACAGACGGAGGTCTGGGAAGAGGCAACATTTCTCGATATTTTCTTTGGAGGAAAGTGGCGTCTGAGAAGCGGGCAGAGAGAAGGATGTGATCATTAGCGTCTCTGATCACTCTGCCTCTAGATAATAGATCGCTGCCTGCTGGAGAATATAAAAGTACTTTTTTCGCTAAGCATCAAAGTTGCTTCTTAACTCAGAAATGACGGGGAGAGAGCATTTCCTGGTGTCTTTGAAGAGTCCAGTAACAAAATTGGCTCCTATGTGCCACTCTCTGCCAGCCACTCTGCGTGCCCTTCTTTCCCAAGTCAGAGGATCTTGGATCCTGGAAATCTTAGTGCTGTACATTGTTGGGGTCCCTTTGATTTTATGGCTGATTTGGTTGTGGAGAGATTGCGAAACTTCATTGTTTCCATTCTTTAAGGATCGTAAAGATTTTGTCTTTCATCCTGTTCCTAGAAGGGTTTTGTGGTGACTGGAGATTTAATTCTTGAGTTTAGCATAATGTTTCGATGTGATTAAATCGTTAAAGGTGCAGGATAACAACATTAATGATGATCTTACGTCATTAGTGTGATAGAAGAAGTGAGTGGGGGACTAAACTGGCTTGGAACTATTCTTTTTGTATTAATTGTGTCTTGATTTGCATTTACTGTAAAAGTGTGTATGTAAAAAGCAAGAAATGAGCACCAGCAGAGTCTCACCCCTTCCCTCATGCCATAGTCCTCCTGAAATGTAAATTCACCTTCGCCTTCTGCCCCCCACTTCCAACTTCCTGAGCAACTCCCTCACTCTATGTTCACTTTTATGACCATCTCAAGAGCAGAATAACTTTGAGATTTGGAATAAATTAATATATTATGAGTATTCTTGACACTGAGCTCTGGTTTGACTTTGAAGAGAATAGGACAAGAAGGGTGCAGATGTTTTAGAAAAAGATTTGACCCTGTACAGCTAATTTTAATTTTTCTGAGTTAAATGACCTATTTAGACCAGTGATTCAAATTAGATTATTTTCCAAAAGTCTGACAGTGATTTTCAGATGATTTAACAATGCATTATTAGATATTTTATTTTATGATATTTTAATGCTCTCAACCTACATTTGCAAGGAAAGAAAGAAAATTACTTTTGGGAAAGAATCACCAGCTTTTAAAATAGTACAGTCTATAACTGTTACAATATTATTTGTCTTTCCTATTCCTGGAATAGAGCACACAGAAATCATTTGCTCTGGGTTCTTGAAATTTAAAGTCATGTTTTCAGACATGTGACATAAATATCCTGTTCTGTTCGGTGACGTGTAAAACATGGTGATAGCCTGTGTACGACAGGAGATATGAGCATACTACCTTTTGGAGAGCTCTAGCTCTTTAAGTGACATACTTTTAAAATTTATTTTTATAACTTAATTGATATATGATTTTTAGTTATTTCATTTGTTAATGAAGTATTTACAAAAAGAAGAATGGATTAGGATGACAGGTCAATAAAAAGTCAGTCAGTTGTATTCACATTTTTTTTAAGGAATGAGATATAGAAGATATCTCTGAAGATGACTTGGTTTAGAGTTTTAAGCCTCATAATACTGCAAAAAAATTTAAAGTTTCTTTGAAAGTTTAGATTCTTGTCTTTAGACCATTCCTCTAAGATGTCATATTGTTTAAACACCTTCTGTAATCTCAACTATAATTTTCTAACTATTAAAGATGAAATTTAATGTGCCAATTTCTCCCAAGAGACTATTTAACCTTCATTAGAAGTCAAATAGTTAACTTGTATATTTAGTTATCTAGGCATTTTGCTATAATAATATAAATCAGAGCCAGGAGAGATATAAAATTGTATATGAAATGACACAGGTAGCAAAGCAGGAGATCTTCTTGTGGCAGTGCATGGTGAATTAATCTTCTTATGATTCTTAACAACAATCCAGAAAAATGACTTAATTTATTGGACCTGAGAATGAAATAGCTCATCCCAATAGATATCAGTATGGACACCTTACCGTTTAATCATTATCAGCTCCAGGAGAGACAAACTAGGAAATGCAGTATTAGAAGCTAAAATACCAACTACTTTTTGATATGATTCCATATTTATGGGCAATTCCTAACATAAAGATTGAAGATATAAAATTAATACATGAAATGAAAGCGATTTAAAAAAAAAACCTCTTGCAAGTCTACAGATTTCTTGAGAAGAAAGGAGGAACTTTCCTTTTGCTATTTGATTTCCCTTACACTAAAAAAGAAAGGAGTAGACCTGTAATTAGCGAAGCCGGGTAATAAAGTCTAGCATTTCTTTTCCTATAAAAAAATAGTATTTTAGTCTGCTTCCAGGTCTACAAATAGCTAAAGCTCATAAAGATGTTTTGTTTCGTTATTACTAAGCCTCATTTTCCATTGTTTCTAGAACCTTATGGATTCACTATTTTAGGCCACAGAAATCTTTTCCTATTTATATAAACTAAATAGTAGAGTAGAGTTAAGTTCTTGTCTCCAGGTGGATTTCTTGGTGGAAGGCAGCAGATGTGGATGTACTCATTCCTTCTGGACCCTGGTTGGATTTTCTTATTCAGGAAGGACAAGAGCAGAATTGGATGATATTCCTTAGAATCCACATCTCCCCTCACTGTGAATGTCCCCAGAAGAAAGACCATCAAGATGGCAAGACTTTAAGGAAGGGGTTAAGGGATAAATTGTTTAGTCATTCCCCAGCGTCCGTCCCCAAATTCTGAGAGTCATCTTGCTTTCTTATGTTGTGTAACTGTCGCATAGAAGAAATGAGAGCCACCCAACACCATCACTGCTTTTCATAGCCTCAAAGACAGTCTTCACAGCAACTCACTGTTCCTTCTCATGGCGTCCTGCTCTTTGTTTATAGGTCTTAACAGTATTTAAAATTATAGGTTGTTTGTAGGTGTGTTATCTGTCTTCTCCAGAACATTGAAAGTACTCTAAGAGCTCATTTTTTAAAAATATGGCAGAGTGGTCAAGCATGTGGGTGATAGGGTTAAAAGACACGGGTTTGGAGTCTGGCTCTGACACTGACCATGTGACCTCTGGAATTGATCATTCTATCTGTCTGGTGAAAATAGACATATAATTATAGACTTTCCAGTAGACTGATGCAAAGATTAAATGAGCTAATGTATATACCTAATGCCTTGCTCACAAGCAAGCATTAGAGTAGTGTTTCCTGGCTTGCTAGTATTGCATTATCCAGCACACAGTGAATATTTATGATGTGACACAGAGTAGATATTCAAAATATTGTTGAATTAACAAGTAAAAATAATGATTAATGGGATGGAAATGAAAGGAAGGAGTGATCAGATATTTCCTATATGCTGCAGTGAGACAGAAATATTGTATACTCTGAAAGTCGTGACATCTTTCTCAGTGGCAACAGCAAGACCATACAGTAGAACTCTTCTGTATTCTTTGGTGGTAATGGCTGTGATTTGACAGCCTAACTTATGGTTATCTTTTTCCCAAATAGAGGTTTTTCTGATATAAATGTAAATATCATTAGTATAAGACTTGGAGGTAATCAATCATATCTCAGGCTTCAAGAACTTCTCCCTTACCATTTAGTTTCTTATGAGGAAAAAAGATCAAATCATTCAAAATGGTGGTTTTATGTAAGGATCAAGAGATTAGATTTTCTCTCAGGAAGAGTGGTGGCCAGTTGCAGGTTTGATTTCCTTGTATACTCCAAAAGCGATAAGAACTAGAGAAAAAGTAAATCTTCTAGCTTTCCTTTTCTTCTCTCATCCATGTGAACTCTTCTTGGACTCCAGGGAGCCAGACCCTTGCTCAGTGAGGCCATGTTGGTGCGGGTCTCTGAAGGGGGTGCTCTGGAGAAGGAAGAGCTTGAGATTTACCCAGATGCAGATTCTGTGTTAGATAATTGCCATACCCTGTGCTATTGTGCTGAAGGTGCTTACCTCATAGAAGGGGCAAATCCATCCTAAATTCAGTGTTGTAGAGGGTCACCAAAGAGCATTTTCCCCCCTCATGACAGGTCATAAAGCATTGGAAGCCTCCTGTCAGGTACAGAGGGAAAAGTATGGACTGCTAGGGAAGGAAGTTATCATTTTCTAACAACACATTCCACTTACTATATTGTACATAATAAAGACATACAATTTTATCTGTCAATTTCAAAATTTAATACATTTTTAAAAAGAAATTTCTATTTATCAAAACAAACTATCAAGAAAGTGGTTTGAAATAATTTTAGAAACCATTTCTTTTTCTTACATGTAACATGACAAGAAATGTGACAATTGAGGAAATGTTAGAAAATATATTAATGTGAATGTCAAAATAAACACTTTTTTAGCAGTTAGATTTAAAATGAATATCTGTGAAAAATTACAGGTCCCATGTAACTCATATGATGTACTATACCTTTGTTGATGCAAGGCTGCACATTGAATAGGCTTTTCACTGTAGAAATGTTAACAACTGCTTATATGTCTATGCATAATAATAATAAACAACAAAAGCCTGGTCAAAGTATGAGATATGAGATTCTGGACATGAAAACACCTATTTGGTAATTGCTGCTTTTGTTTAGAATGATGCTGTGACTTAGGAAAGAGTCCAGATGGCTGGGTTGGTATATTACACTTATTTACATACCTCAGAACTCTTTGAAAGCAAGCCAAATTCTAAATGAAAAAAATAAACACTAGAGCATACAGCTAGAGCTGCAATTTGTGGCTCAGTGCACTCCTGAGTGTGCTGTGAAGAGATAAACTATAGGAGAGGAGTAGAGAGAACTTTGGATCACACTGGTGTGAAGCAGAGAACACTCCAGAATTCTAATGTGAGACTCACTGGTGTGATAACAGAGCTAGTTTTAAAGTATAATTTCCATAATACATTTTAATTTTAGGAATCAACACCAGCTTTAATTAATGTGAATTTTTCTTACCATAATGAGTCAATGGAATTATTTGATATGAAGAAAGACCAATAAAGAAGCTGACCTTTATTCTCAATAACAACAGGAAGATATTAATAATGACAGAAAGAGGCTGCTTCAAATAGCAAATAGTAAATAAGTTATTTGACGACTTAAACGCAATCTGTTACATAAAGTTACTGCAGCATTACAAAAGCAGGAAAAAAACAACCTCCCTCAGAATCTTGAATGTTCACATAGTTAATATTATAATTAAAAACATAAGCTCTTAAATTATGACTATTTCTGTGATTCCTTCATGGCACAGGGTACTAGTAACATTTATAATTTAGATTATCTTAAAGGTAATCTTAAGCATCTTTCTTAGGTCTTCTGGTACAACAAAAACAAATGGCTTGTGAGAGGAAGACAGATAATTTTTTGACAATGCAGACATGAATTATGTCTGACCACTATTGGACAGAATAAAAAAGAAAAGAAAAAGAGCCTTGATAGCATAGATTTGCTGGCAGGAATTGCCATACTAGACTTCTGAGGTCTTTCCCAGGTCATGAAGCCAAGGTCTGCAATAGCGTAAGGGCTGCCTGTATATACTCAGTAGAAAGAAAGATCATGATATCTAAGTGAAGTTAGTTTTCTAACTCCTTGATGTTTGAGATTATGACGTATCAATGAAAGGGTTAGTAGAATGATGGTGAAAGATAATGGAAATGAATGATAAATGCATCTGAAGAGAAGGCTTCACTTGGAAGCAGACATGCAGACCCTAATTAATCAAGAGAGTCCTCTGCATTCTTTGCCCTGTTACAAATAGTATCTGAAAGGATTTTGAACAAAATGTGACTTAGCATTAGAACAGAATATATCATAGAACCATTTATTTAAGCATCTCGAGGCTCCTTTTGGAGATATTCTGGAGAATGGAGAAGGAACGTCTAGCATAATCCCTAGGTGTTTTCAAAGAAGATCGAAAGTGAAGTGCTGCAGAATTAAAGTGGGAAGTGTGTACCATCATTGAGAAGAGGCTCAATATTTGACAGATAGGAAGACAGACCCAGCTATGAAGAATGACAGGGACAGAAAAGAGGAACACCAAAAATAAATGAGGTATGAATAGAAAAGAGATGATGAAATTTGAGGTTTGAGGGCATATGGAATTTGACGTCATTGATGACTTAAAAGTATATTGGTACAAAACAAGCAGAAAATGAGAATATGCATTATGGTACAGAGCTGTGTGCAATTCCTGGTTACAAGAAAGAGAACTTATGGCTCCATCCTCCATATGGAATATTATTACAAATTAAGGCCAAGCTATAGGAAGAGATTAACAAACTTTTTTTTTTTTGAGACAGGGTCTCGCTTTATAGTTCAGACTGATCCTGAACTCAGCTTCGAACTCAGCAATCCTCTTGCCTCTGCCTCCCAAGTGCTGGGATGACAGGCATGAGCCACCATGCCCAGCACTGTGGTATATGGTACTGATTGCTGGTGGGAGTGAGTCACCTTGCCTGGCATTGTTGTGTTTGGTTACCGGGATCAAACCTGGGACCTTGTGCTTGCAAGGCAGTTGCTGGAACCTCTGAGCCAAATTCCTGGCCCATGAGCAAACTTCTTTGATGGTGGATAAGATACTGAGAGGATTAAAACTTAAATTTGATGAGCATTTGCATCACTTCCTTTTTAAATATTGAGTTATAAATTATACAGCTAAATTTCATTCTGTAATGCCTTCAGTGGGATAGTGAAGTTACAATGATATTTTGGTAAACATATTTAGAGAGCATATTAAGAATATATAGAGTTACACTAAGTCAATTTAGTTCATCTAAATTTCAGATTATTAATAAACAGTAATATTGTAAGTTTTTGTGATACCAAGTATTAGTTAACTGAATATCTACATCTTTTATTTTTTCAACATTATTTATTTTTTTGTATGTGCACATAACATACACTATCTCCCTTGCCCCACCCTCTCCACTAGTTTCACATAATTTTGGGGGGTTCAACTTGTATAATGTATTTTGATCACATTTATGTCCTCTTATAATGTACCTTTATATTCCTTCCTTCCCCTTTCCTCTCCTTTCCTTTCAAATACAATAACTTGTCCTTTCTTGTTACCTCTTTCTTATTCCACATGTTTGGAAGAACAAATGATTTTTATATTTTTGAATTCATTGGATATGGCATAATACTGGCCACTGGTATGTTACAAGAACCTTTATAAAGGTTTTAAAAACCATGGTTGATGACGTTTTAATAACTGTGATATTAGTTTAGAAGAAAGTGATTAACATTAGAACTTGGATTAAGATAGATTATAAAATCCAATTATCTAAGTGCAATGCAGATAATAAGGATTTTATGAAATTTTCTAAAATGTCTACAAGTGCTTACATGTGCGTGTGTGCATGGACTAGATTATAATTAAAATGTATTGCTTATTGTTGGCTGGGATCAAAATATCTGAAATATACAGAGAACAATAATTTATTTTGAATTTAGAGAAATAATTATCTCCAGAAATTTATGGAAGATTTACATTATTTGCAGGTAATTTGTATTGGCAAGTAGAGTAGGTAAAATATACTTGACCTAGTGAAGTTGAGGTATTTTCCTTTTCTTGCTTCCATTTATAACTTTTATTGCTTATATACTTCAGTTAGTTTGTGAGTTTACTGAAAATTGGAATTATTTTCCCAGATGTGATTTGATTGACCTTCTGTACTATAAAATGACCCGGTGTACCTCTGAGCAGCAACATAGCTAAGAATATTTGAACAAATATACTTGACTAACAACAGCTGGATATAGACTTGGTCATTTGAGAATAGAAAAGATATTAAATATCATTTAACATAATATCTTTTTGATAACAGAATAATAATAGAGTATATGTTGACCACCTACCTAACCTTTAGTTTATTATATTTATCCCTGACAATACAAGAAGCTTAGCATTACCGTGTCTGCTTTGTAGATGAAAGAAACTGAGGCTTCAGAGTAACAGAACCAGTAAGTGGTTTGAGTCAAAATCAAACTCCCCTTCTGCTGTCCAACCTATTGCCTGAGTCTAAGAGAATTAAAAAACTTGGTAAATTAAGACTCATATACATCTGATGGATACATGTGACAGTGCTGTTTCTATCATTTTATTTTGCTTCCCAACTTTATGTGCACTTTATGATAATGCACAGTATGCATTTTCAGTGTGCATTTCTAGCATTCTGTATCGCCATGAGGGAAAGGAGCTGTTATTTTCAGGAAACTAGTTATCTATACATTCTCCAGACTTGTCTCTTCTCCAGCTCAGGTATTATTAGTTATCCACCATCCCATCTTTTTCATTTCTCTAACCTACAGCCCACAGTCAATTCTTTTCCCATAATGTCCAGTTAATTGTACCTTTGGTGTCACTGGCATTAATCTTAGACCATGGGTTCTGATAGGACAAGGAGGATGTCCACATTACTGGCTCTGTAGCATCCGTATCTACCCTGCATCTGTGATGTGTCATAGATATGCTTTTATTATTGTTGTTGAGAAAAGTGTTGGTAGAGAGGGTTGCAGCACCAACAGATGCAGTTGCAGTGAAGCCAGGGTTTTTGTTAAGACATTGACATAAGAAAGGGGAACTGACAGTGCAGTGAGAGTATTTGTGTTGTGACTTAGAAATATATTGACTGGATGACTTAGACCAAATCATATAACTATTCTTGACTTCTCATTTTCTCAACTGTTTTTCTAAAGCTTGTAGAAAATGTATTCCAAACAGAGATTGGAAGTTCTGAGTATTAAAACTGTAGATGACCTGTATCCATATGTGACTTTTTATCAAGAGGATCTAGAGATGGAGGGAGGAAGGTGAGAGATAGGGGAAGGGCAAAAAGAAAAAAAAAAAACCAAAAATGAATCAAGGTGTGTTATACACTTGTATTTGCTCCCTAAGATGATTATAAAGCTATGTCTTGGAAACACGTACTAACAAATTGAAATTTTTTAAATAAAATAAATATTAGTAAAATAATCAAAGATCAGATAAAATTGAAACAAAAAGAAAATAAGGAACAATCCTAGACAAGTATCTAGAGTTAGATTTCCTCAATCTAATGAAGCCAATAATAATAAGTAATTATTTACAAATAGTAATGTCTGTTCTGTGCTCTTAGGATTATTGAATTAATACACTTAAAATACTTAAACTGAACCTAGGACATAAGCACTAAAATGTAAGCTATGATTGCTGCCATTAGCACTACCACCACCACCACCATTACTATGAAAGAGATTATGTATGGAAGATTGGTTAATATTCACAAAATTTAGTAAGCAGAGAAACTCAACTCACAATGTGCAACTTAATGAAGAGAAATTTGGTAGCATAACTTTTATGTACTTAAACTAGTTCTGAGGTTCAAGAAAGATAATGGTTGTGCATGCCTTTTATAACCTGCAGTGCTATAAAACCGCCACTGTCATTCCTGTTATGGATTTTGCACTTTACTAACGAAAGCACTACCTTCAGTTAAGAGATAGTGTTAACAGGTGTAGTCCTTCCATTTTATTTGTCTGGAATAATGATTCAAGGTAACAAGAATGTATCTTTGAGATTATTTTGAACTGTTTTAACTTCAACTGAACCAACTCAGAAAGAGAAATCCACATTTTGGGTAGTGTATAAGCCAATTCTTTGGTTGTGTCAAGACCCAATCACTTAGCATTCTTGTTAAGTTCCTTGAAGAGATGAAGTATTATTAAGTATTACTCAAATTATTTCCTCTTCACAGTTATCAAAGGGAAAAGTGAATATTTTCAATCTCTGACATTATGATGTAACAAGTTAGAAGTAACATTCTTCTGTGCTATTTTAAGTGAAGCAAAAATATATTGAAAATTGGGCTTCTTAATATTAGCATTGCATCTTTGAAGCTTCCTGTCTTGTATACAAAGAAGGAAATATGTCTAAACAAATACTATTTTATTTAGTTTTTCATTACATGTCAATTTCTTGCAGTTCTTCAGCTTTTTAAATATAAGTTTCAAAATTACTTGTTACTGTTTTCATTTTGGTTTAAAGTCATAAGATTTTTATAAAATTAGAATATAATTTCAGTATGGCTATGTCTATGCATGTGATCCAAAACAACTGCATTGAACAATGGGCAAGTTTCTGCTCTGTCACATCAAGATCCCTTTTGTGGAGATATATCCACTCTTGATGTTGCCAGGAGAATTTACTTAATGAGAATACTCAGAGTCTTTGTTTCTAGTGACGTGGTGAACACAACTGATTGGTCCTGTGAGCAGTCCTGAAGAGTTCTGCTCTTCTAGTTACCCCCAGTCTTCTGATAACATGTTTCCACTGCGAGGAGCTAGGAGGGGAAGAGGTTCAGGATCCATCCAGCCCTGGTTTGCATTACTGAAGACCCCTCCATTGACCACAGGATAGGCTCTAGAGGGAGCTCCAGCCCTGTTAGCTTGTGCTTCTCATCATTTTGCTTGCACAGGTCCAGGGTTACTTTCTCATTCCCATTACTTCTAGGTTACTGTCTTAGGGACTGCAGAGTGGAGGATAAAACATCAATGTTGAGAAAGAATATGAAAAAGATTCATCAGAACACATGCAACAACTTCTTATTCAAAAGAAAAATTCAGCTCTCTGTGGATATTTCTGCAGCCTCTTGATATAAAACTCTTTGAAACCACTTTCTATTTCAGATCTGAATTTTGAAGAAGCTTTTACAATTTGTAGTGGTCTACTAATTAGAAGACTTATTGGCATGATCTTCTGACATCAGAACATTTTGGCTTAAATTTTTTTAAGCTGGCAGTGGACAAATGGTGGTAACTTGGGCAGATCACTAGAAATTGAAAAGAAGTTAAGGAATTTAAAACTGCAAGATTCTAGGCAACTTTTTGGTCTTGGTGATAATAAACTATAATTGATGTTGGCAGTAGCCTCAGCCATATATTGAAAGCAAAAATAAAACAGTTGAAATTTCTAGCGAAACTTAAAACTGTAAGGACTTTTCAAAATTTAAAAATAATCTTTATAAAAACTCAGAACATGGACCACAGACATACAGCTTGTAACCAAATAATGTCTCACCTAAACTCTTCATGTAAATTCCATTTTCTTAAAAAATACATAGAGAAAAAATGGAGTGTCTGCTTTCTCTGCTGATAGCCACACAAAGGCTCCACAATTCTATTCCACTCCCACACCAACTGGGACCTAAGCACAATAAAAAATACTCTTCCCTGTGCAACATCAAGCCTTTTTTGTTCTATGCCAGACTCAAGGCATTCTTTTAAATCCTCACCAGAATTCCTCTTTATTAGCGCCAGTGCCCTACTGTGGTCCCAGTGTCCACCAAGCTAACTGTACATGAATGGGCTACATGTAAGGCCTGAAACCGCCATTGCTGTAGCACACGACTGCACAGCCTCCTAGAATTGCTGTGGGACCACTTAGAATTTTTGGACTGAATTATATTTCCATGAAACAAAGAGGAAGTGTTTTGCAATATGTGTGATTTCATTTGATTAGAGTTTTCCCTTTCCTTTGTACATTATCAAAGAATTGATTTTTTAAAAAATAGGCTTCCAAAAAGCCAACCTAACAATGTGAAAGATGACCCTGTACAGTAAAATTTTAATTGTGATAGATTGATTCAGGAAATAGAGTGTGTTCCACATATAATTCTTCCTCTCTAAATCTCATGATAACATAAGAACTTCATTTGGAATTTAGTCCCCAAATGTGTCCAAATATTAGCTGAAGTCGGTATGATTTATAAGAAGTCAAGATTGAATTTACACAATGAAAGAGATGGCTGTAACATTTTCTTTTGTAGTTATATTACTTAGCCTAGCAATCATTTTACGTTTGAATGTATATGCTCCCGT
Organism: Petromus typicus; assembly: GCA_004026965.1. Classification (NCBI taxonomy): domain Eukaryota; kingdom Metazoa; phylum Chordata; class Mammalia; order Rodentia; family Petromuridae; genus Petromus; species Petromus typicus. The sequence continues at coordinate 32,778 of PVIR01001736.1, forward strand.
GTTTGTGTGTGTTTTAAAATTTAATATAATGACCCTTTGTGTATCTGCTCTTTTTGTCCTGCCTGCATCCTTCTTCCACCCCAACACAGCCATTTTCTTGGGTTTCAAGTTATTACCTTAGATTTCTTTCTGATTTTATCATGAGTTTGTAGTAATGCATTTCTAACACATTATTTTTTGTATTTTAAAACATATTTTAAATCTTCCACCTCTAGCGTGAATTATGTTGCACATTTTTATTGCTTATAGATTATCAGTTTAAGGTAGTCTCTCTGTACTTTTCTGTCGATGAGTAGTTTTAAATTGTAAACACATGTTGAATTTTACTGAATGTATTTTTGCATCTATTTACATGATCAAATTACTTTTCTGAATTATTATATAATAATGAAATTCATAATAATACTGGACTTTTTATGTTGAAGAAATCATGCACTTAAAAATTAAAATCATTTTTGCAATATTTTGTGAGACTTGGTTTCTTCTAACTCATTATTTTAAAAATTTATTTTGTTGGTACATTTTATACATACAGTATGATCACATTTAACATTGACAAATTGCATGACACATCTTGATTTTCATTTTTTCTCCTTTCCCCTGCCCTCCCCACAACCCCTGTGCCTGATATACATAAGCTTTGTTTCCATTTTTACTATCAAGTTTTTTCTTTCCCTTCTTTCCCTTTCCCTGCTCATGCTTTCCATTTTCCTTTCACATATTTTCTTCCTCTTTCATATTACCTATCATACATTTTGGCATCCGCTCACATCTTTTTTTATACTAGAGAAAAGATGTAGTACTTACACATCTGTGTCATTTTTATTGCACTTATGAGCATGTCCTTGAAGTATATCCACTTGTCTAACTCATTATTTTAAAAATATTCTCATGGATAAGTTTGTCTTTCTTTTTCATTTGTCATACTGTATTTTATTTCAGTGTCATAGTTACATAAGATTCACAAATGTTGAGATGTCTCTTCCTGTTCTTTGAAAGAATTTGGATATGATTGGAATGATCTGTTCTTTGAATGCTTAATAGAGTTGTCTTATAAAACTATCTAAGTCTCGTGTTTCTTAGTAGGAAGATTTTAAACTACTGATTACATTTATTTCACTATTATAGAATATTTATTTTCATTTTGAGTCATTTGCAAATATATATTTTTCTAAAATTTGACCATTTCTGTTACATTTTCCAATTTATTGACATAAAGATGTTTCTCATATATTCTCATAAGCTATTTGTGTCTTCACTGCTTCCTTTACATCACTTATGGCAAACACTTGTTAGATTAGTCTGCTTAATAAACCAATTTTTAACTTTAGTGTTTTCCATTAAATTCTTCTGTTTTATATCAGTAATTTTTGCTTTTTAAAAGTATCCCTTTCTCGCCTTCCTTACATGGTCCATGAGCCCACTAGTTGATTCTTTCTCTCTTGCCTTTGTCTCCATGAATACTAAAGTGACCAAATGATGCCATGTGGCATGCTGGGACCCTCACTCCTGCCCCCAGCTGCTCCACCTGACCTTGTCCATGTTCCTGGCACCAGGCATCCAGTGCTAACCGCCATCAAGTTGACCGTTCCCAGTCCTGCAAGCCCCAAGATCCTCAGTGCCCCAGATGATCCCACTAAAGTTGTGCCAACATATGTGCATCAGCATGTTTGCCAACCACTACCTTGGTGTGCAAAAATGGGTCTGGGCACCAGCTTTACTGGTGACAATGCATCCTGCACCATCTTCCCCTCCATCGTGGGCTGCCCATACCACCATGTATGGGGCAAAAAGATTCCTATATTGGGATAGGGCCCAGAGCAAGTGAGGTATCCTGACTCCATAGAGCAGGGATCATTATGAACGGGGACTACATGGAGAAGGTCTGGCACCACACCACACCAAGCTCCCCACCCTGCTTACTGAACTGAACCTTCCTGAACCCCAAGGCCAACTGTGAGAGATGGCCCAGATTATATTTGAGACCTTCATTGTCCTGTTGTGTATGTGACAGTCAAGCAGTACTGTCCCTGAATGCATCTGGCTGTACCACAGGCATTTTTCTGGACTCGAGATGATGTAATTCACAATGTCCCCATCTACAAGGGCAACACTTTGCCCTGTGCCATCTTGCATCTGGACCTGGCTGGTTGGGATCTTACTGACTACCTCATGAAGATCCTCACTGAGCACAGCTACTCCTTTATTACCACTGCTGAAAATGAAATTGTCCATAACGTTAAAGAGAAACTGTTGTGTTGCCCTGGATTTTGAGAATGAGGTGGCCACAGCTGCCTCTTCCTCCTCCCTGGGGAAGAACTATGAACTGCCATTGGCCAAGTGATCATTGTTGGCAATGAGTGCTTCCATTGCCCAGAGACACTCTTCCTGCCCTCCTGCGCGGGTATGGAATCTGCTGGCATCCAGGAAACTACTCATAGTGGCATCATGAAGTGTGATAATGGATATCCACAAAGACCTGTATGCCAACAACTTCTTATCTGAAGGTACCACCGTGTGCCCTGGTATTGCTGATTGTATGAAAAGAAAATCACTGCAGTGGCTCCAAGCACCATGAAGATTAAGATTATTGCTCCTCCTGAATGTAAATGTTCTGTCTAGATTGGGGGCTCCATCTGGGCTTCTCTCTCTCCACTTTCCGGCAGAAGTGGATTAACAAGCACGATTAAGAAGAGGCAGGCCCATCCACTGTCCACCGCAAGTGCTTCTAAGGTGCTTTCTGTCTTAGTCGACCTTCCATTCAGGATGGTGATATTATGCTTGTTGAAATATCATCTCTCATCAGTCATTGGACAGTTTGTTTACACAAATGGAGTTTGTTTGTGCTTCTAAACTATTTATTGCTTTATAAGTAAATAGACCAGGACTTATGACATAAAACACATCCCTTTCTCTTTTATTTATTCTCTCATATTTTTTCTAACTTCTTAATTGAGTTACTAAGCCTACTTATCTACATGAGATTTTTGAAGAGAGCATCATTACAAGTTTTTATCTAGAATTTCATAAAATCATCTCAAACATAATAAAAAATGAAGCAGCAATGAATTGACAGACCAAAAATGCACATCACTCTTTTTCTAGACTAAAAAGAAATAAAATACTAAAGTCATCTGGAGTTTTTTGTGGAACAGTAACCTCCTAGGTCTTCTATTCTCCCTAAGAATGATTCTCCAAAATGGTGATAATAACAATAGTAATGATAGCAGTGATGCTAATGTCTAATATTTATGAATGCTTTCTGTGCACTACACAGGAGACAAGTGACATTTTCATCTTCATTTTGTGGGTGAAAACACTGAGACATAGACAAGACTAAGGCATATTATGATCAATGATCTTACAAATAAAATAGCCAATATACAAGCCTAGACATGCTGCCATCAGAGCTTATATACTTATCTAGTGTAGTATAGCTACCTCCACATTTTCTTCTTAGTAACACAAAATTCGTTTCAGTACTAAGAAGAAAACTAATCTTGAAGACATCATCAACAGTAAGAAGCTTTTCAGTCCTTATATTTTTTCTAATAACATATGGGGAAAGATAAAGGGAAAAAATAATAGAACTGAAAACCCAATTATAGTATTTCTGTGATTTCATTTAATATTTTTATATTAAAATAAGACAAACAGTACATTCCATGTGCATCACTGGAAATAGAGACCTTCACTCCTTTGTTGTTTATATTTTTAAAAAATATTAATTCACTTTAGGAAATTCATGGGTTATGAGTAGTTCAGATTTTATTATCAGTTTGTATATATCAGTTTACTTTTATTGCAACCTGTTCCCCTTTCAGTAATAAGTGAGTTGGTCCTTTGATGTCTAGAGTTCACATAGCCATAGAACTAAAGCAAAGTCTAGTAAACATTGTCTAGAAGACTTACATTTGGGGCAGTATGGCAGGCCAGATGACCCCAAAACTCTGCCAAGTAGAATACTTAAAACAGTTGGATAAAAAAAATTCAAAAGTTTTTTTAAAAATATGCATGATTGAGATGATAGTAAAGTATGAAAAGTCTTTAGGGGTAAGTCAAAAGATAAAACAAAAGTCCAAAAAAGTAATTCAGCAGTATTCTGACATTAACTTTGAAAGCATCAACATATTGCTAATGGATAAGAGTTGGTTCGCCTTGTTTTCTTTTTATAGAAATGATACTATTAAAATGGCATTTACTAGAATAAATTGAAAAATATTTACATGTGGAGGTACCTTTGTAAAAAACATTGTATTTCCTTTAGATGACATAAGAAAAATAAAATATGAAATATTAAACATTAAACATCCATAACGTAAATTACCTATTAAACATAGTTTAGCTAAACCATTCCAGCAAGATATTTATAAATATTTTTATAAGAACTTCCGCTTTCTTTCATCAGAATTTTTGAATTTTGTTTTATGTTCTTCATGACCCAACCCTATGTAGACATAGAACTAAACCAAGGCTTGCAAATCAGAAGTTGTTATATGTAAAGACAAACTAATAAGTTTATTTTTAGAAAAATAAGATGAGAAGTAAATACAGCACTGTCTAAACTTTTACTGCTAGACTTAAGAATCTTAGGAATATGTTTTGGTTATACATAACTTGATCAAACATAGAAAAAGAATCTCAAGTCTTTGAGGAAATTTAAAATTTTCAAAATGGCAATAAAGTGACACCTCATTAAAGATAAACCCAATTCTTTCTTGACAAGTATTAGAATATTTGGGGTGCATTATCTGCAGATTCCCATGGCAGCCCCCCTTTCTGACAATCACATTCTTCCTCTCTAGTCTTGGTAAGTCCAAGTCCTTGTTTTTTACCTTTCTGACAAGATCTAGTACAACTGGATAACTAATCTTTTATATATAAGGAAAAAATGAATTAATACATTTATTACTTTTTATTCGTATTTCAGATGTTTTACATACAAATTACTCTTAAAATAAGAGCTTTAGAATCTAACGAAGTATAAGATAAGAGGTCATAAATATTAGCTATTATCGTTTTTACTTTCAGCCCTCAATCCCCTTTCTCTGCTTTGTTTTAAGCAGGGCTTGCTCAGTGCGTCCTTCTCCTCCTTACTCAGTTTGCTTGGATTTTCCCGCCTATCTCAGTGTCCTGGACCACTCGTATGAGAAGCCTGTCTCTTTGGGTGGCACTGCTATTCTAGTCCTCCTAATCTACTCTGCCAATTAGAGTTTGTAATCCTAAAAACACTTTAAAATACTGTAATAGTAGGTGCTGTTATAGCCTAAAGGAAGGGGTTCAAAGCAGAGATTAAACCTGTGTCTCTAAGGTTGCAGGTTTCTCTGTACTTTTCTTTCAGTAGCGAGCAGGTCATATGGCCGTGTCCCCAGATCTTTAGCCAAGCATTATGATTCCAGTGTGAGAGAGTTCCAGGGAGAAGCAGCCATGAGTTTTTGGCTACTCTTCCAGGAACAGTTGGGGCTTCCCAAACCCATTGAAAACCAATCCAGAAAAATTCACAAGTTGGCAGCTGAGATTGAGTGAGTCTACAGCACACGGGTAAATGCCCGATTTCAGCGGGGAGCCTAGGAGGGCTATCTAGAAAGGCTGTTTTACCTCTGCAGGTCTGGATGACTCACAGAGGCTTCCAAAGAGATTGAAATTGTCTGATTTTTGTTAGCAGTGTGTTTGTGAGGAAGCATTAAATCCCTGACGTCTTCATGAAACCAGACATTTGTCCTTTCTATGTTATTAAAACTACCAGTACACTATGGACTAGCATATGAAGGAGTGTAAGAAATTTAGCAGTGGCTAATGCTACACAGATTTACATTTGAAAACTATATGTTCTTATAGGTAACTGCATAGAACAGGAGAAATTAGGTGTGCTATGCTGCTATAGTGTGGTTCTGGATGAGATTAAATGTGAATGAGGGTAACGTATGCAAGGGATCACAATTTCCTCAAAACCTTTTAGTGTTCTGTCATTGAATCACATTTAATCCTTTTTACTTGTGTTTCTTAAGGCCTTGGACTGAGTCTGCATTCTTGAAAGTATACTAATAAATAATTTATATGGGTGTAAATAAAGACAAGATTCTAGGTAGAAGAAGTATTTGTAGAATGAGAGTAATTTCTGTAAGATAAAAGGTAGTTTTTTATAACTCCTGAAGTCTGAATGTGGCATCTTATCTAGTGAATGCCCGATTAACCTGAAGCTAACCCATGAGCATCAGGATTGCTTCAAAGGATGAGTAGAACACATTACCTCTAAATGGCTCTAACCCCTCTTGCTTAATGAACCCAGGTTATCTGAGTGTGGTTCTGATGGCTTTGTACATGGCACATTTAACTGTCATCATACTCCTTCCATGTTGATTTCATTATTTGCTACTGATTTAACTGAAGCTCAGTGATGCTGTGTCACTTGTTCACCACCTATATGGTGAGTAGAAAAGCAAGACTTGATTTCATGTTTTCCTGGGTTTTTTTTTTTTTTTTTTTTTTTTTTTGGACAGCATCTCACTTTGTAGTTCAGGCTGGCCCTGAAATCACTATGTAGGCCGGGTGAGCCTGGAACTCAAAGCAGTCCTCCTGCCTCTGCCTCCCGAGTGCTAGGATTACAGGCGTGAGCCACCATGTTCAGCACTGTGTTATATGATTCTGATTGCTGAGTCTCCACACCTGGCGTTGTATGTGGTTACTTGGGATCAAACCCGGGCACTTGTGCTTGCTAGGCAGGTGCCAGAACCACTAAACTAAATCCCCACCCCTTTCCTCTTCCATTATGTTCCTTTTCCTGTTAGTCCCTTTTAGCCATTTTCTCATTTCTCAATTTCACTGGATTCCCCACCTACTGCCAAACAATTATAATGAGTCTTATACTTTTTTTTGGTATGGGTTCTTACAAAAAACAAAATTCTATCTTCTTGTATTCCTGTATTTTTATATTTCAGAAACTGCTGTGGATTTATTTCTCTTTTCATTATTTATTTTTAAATGCTTACACACAGTACTAAGATTTGAAGATCCATTGTAGCTGTATAGAACCCTGGTTTCTGGTTGCTCATGATTACACAGTACCCCAAAGTCACAGTCACCACATTTCAGCTGTCCACCCTTCTGGCGGCACCAGTGGACATCCCATAGACTCCTTGATGAGCCTGTGTGGGATTGTCTGGGACTGCTGGACATGCACTAATTTAAACTGTGTTGGGCCACCTCACTGCTCTCAGCAACACACGTATACCCACAGCACGAAGGCCCTTTTAGAGTCCCTCATTTCCCTCCACACTTTCAGTTCTCTAAATTTGGTCAGTGTGATTTGGCCAGTGAAATTGTGTTTTAATTTGTATTTCTCTAAATTACTAATGCTTAAAAAGTCAGCTCTTCATATACTTGTTAATTGAATTTTTGTGCAAATACCTTGAGTTCAGTTGAGGGAATGAAGGTCATGACCAGGGCCTTGCCCATCTCTCTAGACCAGCAATGCCCAACTGAAGACTAATGCGACTCACATAAGTAAATTCAAATGTGCACTGTTTCCAAGGTTAGCTACTGAGCTGCTATAAACATGGATCCACATATGTTGCTGTGACATGGTGCTTTTAGTTCTTTCATATATATATACCTACCAGGGAAATAGCAGGGTCAAATGGGACCTCTAATCCTAGTGTTTTTGGGAATCTCCACACTGATCTCAACAGAGGTCTCTCCAATCTACATTCCCACCAATAGTGGAGAAGGGGTTCCTTTATCCTCACAGGCCCACTAGCATTTGTTTTTGGTTGATTTCTTGATAGATATTCTTTATGGAGGTGGAATCTCAGTATTGTTTTCATCTGCATCTATCAAATGACCAGTGGTGTTGAACATTTTTTCATATTTCTTCACTGCCTTTGCTTCTTCATCTGAAAAATGTCTATTTATTTCAGGTACCCATTTTTGAACTGGTTCTTTAAATTGAGGGGGACTGATGTTTTTAATGTTTTTATATGTTCTAGATAGTAATGCTTTGTCTAATAAACAAGTGATGAAATTTTTCCCTAAATTGTAGGTTGTCTTTTCACTCTGTTGATGGTTTCTCTTGTTGTGCAGAAGCTTTTTAGTAAGATGAAATTCCAGCTGTTGATTCTGTCTGCTAATTCCCATGCTGCTGAAAATTTGCTCATAAAGTCTTTCCCTATGCCAGTGTCTCCAAGAGTTCTATCTAACCTATCTTCCAGCAGGTTTAAAATGCCCATCAACTGGAGAATGGCTAAAGATGTGGTTTTTTCCTTTTTTTTAATAAAATAGAGCATTATTCAGCCACAAAGAATGATAAATTAGATTCATTTATACTTATTCTTTACATTTTTAAAAAGTTTTTTTGAGACAGGGTCTCACTTTGTAGTTCAGGCTGGCCCTGAACTCAGTCTCAGACTCACATCTCAATAATCCTCCTGCCTCTGCTTACCGAGTGCTGGGATTATAGGCATGAGCCACCACGCCTGGCACTGTGGTATGTGGTACTGATTGCTGGTGGTCGTGAGTCTCCATGCCCAGTAATGTTGTATGTGGTTAACCCGGGATCGAACCCAGGCCCTTGCACTTGCAAGACAGGTGCTGGAACCCGTGAGCTAAATCCCCCGCCCTACATTTTTTAATTTAAGAAAAAAAAATCAAATCAGTATCAGAAGCTACAACTTACATGACAGTTTGCACATTTAACCTTAATCCTGAGACAGATTTTGTTAGTATCTTCAAAAAGTCATTTATACTTAAATGGATGTACCTTGAGGACATACTCACAAATGAAATAAATAGGACACGTGTAAATACTGTATCATTTCTCTAGTATGAGAAACTAAAGGTGCAAATGAGGTCCAGAATGTACAATAGGTATTGTGAAATAGGAAGGAAATGTTCAAAGGGAAAGGGTAGGGGAGAGTATGGTAGGGGAATGTAAAGAAGGGAAAAAATTTATAGTAAAAATTAAAAATGGAAATAAAGCTTATGTTTATAGGGGTGGGGTAGTAGGGAGGGCAAAGGAATGGGAAAAATGAGAATCAAGATATACTGTGTACAAGTACAAATTTATAATGTTGAATGTGACCATAATGTGTATCTAAAATGCATCAATAAACTCTAAATTTTCAATGAGAAATCTTGCACTTTAACAATCAAAACTCATCTTGATTTGGTTTTTTAAATTGATCTTGATAAGTATTTTTAAATTGATATATAGAAATTGTTCATGCCCATGGGACATCATGGGATGTCTTAATACATACATACACTGTATAATTTTCAAAGAAGGGTGAGCATATCAATTTCCTGAAGTATTTTTTTTAATTTTTATGATAAATATGTTCAAAATCCTTTTCTGGCTTTTTTTGCAGTGTATACAACAGTATTGTTATCTGTAGCCACTCTACCATGCATTAGAATACCAGAATTTATTTCAGCTATCTAACAGTAACTTAGGACCTGAAGATTGATTGTTCCCATTCTTTGTTTCCTCGTATTCTCCCTAAACTCTGGTAACCATCATTTTATTCCCAATTTCCATGAAGTTAAAGGTGTTTTTAAATTCTATGTAAGAGAGACATCGCGTGGTTCCTATATTTTTGTGACTGGCTTATTTAATTTAACATGATGATCTCCAGGGCCATTACTGACATTTCTAAAGACGGTATTTCATTTGTTTGGGGCTGAATAGTGTTCCATAGTGTATATGTACTGCAATTTTCTTATCCACCACCAGTTGATGGGCACTTGGGTTAGTTCCATTACTTGGCTACTATGAATATGATTGCAGTGAACACAAGAATGCTGATATCTTTTTGATGCAGCAATTTCATTTCCTTTGTATGTATGTGCAGTAGTGAAGCTTCAGGATCATATAGTAGTTCTATTTTTGTAGTTTAGAAACTTCCATAGTGTTTTCCATAATGGCTATCTTAATTAAAATTCCCATCAACAGCAGGCAAAAATTCCCTGTTCTCTGCATCCTCACCACCATTTGTTATATTTTATCTTTTTAACAATAGCCATTCTTAACTGGAGTGAGATGTTATCTCCCTTTAGCTTTATTTGCATTTCCCTGACCATTAGTGATAATGAACATTTTTCATATATCTGTTAGCCATTTACATGTCTTCTTTTGAAAAATACCTACTTAGACCTGTTATTCATTTTTAATCAAGTTCTTTTGCTATTGAGCTTTTTGAGTTTCCTATACATTTTAGATATTAACATCTTGTCAGAATGCAGTTTACAAATATTTTTTTCCCATTCTGTAGGTTGTCTTTTCAACTATTAGTTTTTTTCTAATGTGTTGTGCGGAAGCTTTTAGTATGATATAATCTCTTTTCTTCCTTTTCTCTCCTTTCTTATGCTACTGGGGATTAAATCCAAAATTTTCACACTGAGCTAGGGTTCCGTCCTTTTTTTGTATTTTTAATTTTAAAGTAGAGTCTTGGTAAGTCATTAAGTTGCCCCAGCTGGTCTCAAACTTATGATTCTCTTTCTACAAACTGTTTTACTGCTTGTGCTTTCAGATGGGTTCAAACACAGATTTAACTCTTAAAGAGTTCTGGAAGGGATATTACGACATCCTTTCGTGTATGGGGTTAGTTGAGAAATCTTGGGCCAATGTCTCTGTTAGGACACTATGATCTGCCTGTGTACAGAAGAGAGACTTTGAAGGTAATATGGAGAAGCCTGAGCCTTCAGTTGAAAACATGAGTTACATCCAGCCCTCAGGAATAAATTGAGTTGTTTTTTTTTTTTAAACAGTGTTTTGCTTTTGTAGTTCAGGCTGGCTCCTAAAATGATTAAAAATGGACTTTCTTTCTCGTATTTCTCCCCAAACTTCTAGAACTTAATTCCTTTTAGAAAATAGTCTCTCCCAAGACTCTGTGCTAATCTCATAAGATCTCAGGGATCAATGATATATCGTCTCTGCAATCTGAAGAAGAGGAGATGGCACTAACACATGGATGACAAGTCAAGGGTAGAATGTGCCGAGTTATACAACAGAATCACTACTATACAAGTTCAGTGGGAAGCCTTCACCTTTAATTTGGGACATGAGGTTAACTATTGAATAGATAGCCTTTGAGTTGAATTTTAAAGGATAATTGGCTTTCCCACAGGCAAAGACAAGCAGGAAAGAAATCCTTGAAAGAGGAATCTGAACTGGTTTATGCAGGCAGAATTCTTGTGCTTGAACAGAGAAGGAAGGGCTAAAATAGTAAAGGTATCTCCATTCCTTCTTTGGATGGGTCTTGTAACTTCGCAGAGCTGAAGGAGCCTTTTAACTGTGGCCCTTGCATCTTTGACAAGTCATGGTATTGGCAGCCAGCTACAAAATTAGCAAATATGAGTCTGAACCCAGGTTGGAGCCAGGCCTTTTTCCTCCTCTTAATGGCAGTTAATAGTTGGTAACTTGGTACACCAGGGAAAATGACTGTTTAAACATCAGTTTCATAGAACACATGTTTAAAATCTTGTAAGCACTGACTTTTGGAGGGACAACTTCAGGAGACTAGGGGGAAAAAAAAGAATATTGTGTATTTCAGCCTCCCTTCTTCTTCTTGGACTCGTGTTCAACCACAGAAACAAAGCCAACAGAAGATATGTATTAAGAGATGCATTCCAAGGAGTCAGCTTATACTATTGTGGCAACTGGCTAGGAAGTCTGAATTCCACTGGGCAGACTGTCAGGAAGGGTAGACTGGAACTCTGGGGCATGAGCTGAAGCTTTCTTGTTCTTCATCCTCAGAGTAATCTCGGTTCTGCTCTTCATGCTTCACAGTTGATTACGGGGTCTAGTCACATCTACAAAATTCTTATTGGACATTACCTAGCTTGATGTTCAGTTGAAGAAGCAGGGCGTTGGCAAGGCAAGTTGACACAAAATAGACCACTGAAGGCCCAAAGACAGCCTGACGCCAGAGAGTGCAGACCAGCAGTGCACGCAATGGGTTCAGAAAACTGTTAGCAATGAAAGAGAGGAATTCAGAAGCACAAAAGGCCACATGGTATGAAGCTGCTTAACAAGAAATACCTAAAATAAGCATACCCTCAGGAGATTGTGTTTACGAAGGACTGGGACAAGGAAGGATGGAAAGTGACTAATGAACAAGGATGAGGTTTCCATTTATGGATTATGAAAGTAGCTCATAATGATGGCTACCCAGCATGTGCACAGATGGCACATCAAGGCCATCTAACTGTACACTTTAAAACAGTTAAAATGTAAATTTCCTGCTATGCATATTTTACCACAGTAAAAATAATCAAATTTTTATTTGATTTGACTGCAGTGGACTCCAGATTGAAGTACACTTCTCACTGTGGGTTGGTAGGACGTAATTTAATATAATAATAATTACAAAATTATTATGTTCACCTTTGCTTTAGCAAAGAATTCAGCTGCTTCCTGACAAATGGCAGCCTCCTCATCCTCACCCAGTCAAGGTGAACATCATTCAAAACTGTTGGTCTGAGTGTCTGCCTAATGTGAGAGCACAAACAGGCTTGACTTGGACAACTTGGCAGCATATTGAGTAATAAAGATAAGGCACACCTGGTGGCTTTTACTCAGCTGGTGATGGTGATCCTTAGATGCAAGAGGCTTTTGTTTAGACCATGTCTATTGGGAGAATGATCATGAATCTCTGGCCTGTCAGAAAGAAAACTGAGATTTAGGTGGCTGTTGTGCTTGAGTTCCTGGGAATATTTTACTGGCAGAGCTCTTTTGTTCTTGATAAATTCTTTTCAGTCTTGTTCTTTATTGAAAGCTGTGATGTGTGGATCCTTTCCTCTGTGTATAGCACAAGCTTTCGCTCTGTGTATAGTGGATGTCAGCATAATGATCCTTTTGCAATGGTGACAGTTCAGAGAAATGTTTTTCAAATTTGTTGCCACTGACAGACAGATGAATTCCCAAGTAGAGTTATGAATGGCCAAGACAAAGGGCTCTGATGGAGCCCTGGAGCCAGGGAGTGAAGTGGGTCTTTCCCTGGAAGAGGCTGCAAGTATAGAGAGGGCCAGCTCTCAGGGCCCCAGCCTCTTCCTGCTTGGCTCACACTTCCTGCTCAACACAGATTCTTCTTGGGGATACTTTCAGCTCTTTTAAAGGCTGAAATATTTGAAGGCACTAAGAATGAATTTATTTACTCACTTTTATGGGATTATAGAAAAGTGTAAGAACTATAAGAACTTTTGGAAGATCCTAAATTGGGCTTCAGCTATGTGATTTTACAAGTTAAAAGTGAAACTTAAAATTACTATTAGCCACTGTGTATGATTACTGTTAGCTGATTTCAATCATCAAATACAAATTATAATGGAATTATTTTTTGAGTTATGAATGTTCCCATTCTAAATAACTCAATACATGTGTTAAAGAAAAGCTGTGACCATTTGATGGATCCTTTCTGCACAGTTGACTCAGCCAACTCATCTGAGTTGAACACTCTTGACTTTTCTAGGTCTCTGATTTCGGGATATAGAGAACTATAAGAATCTTTGCTCACTGTGAGAAGAGGAATGCTACCCATCTCAGTCTACTGGTGTGCCTGTACTCTGTTCACACAGCCACTCTTCAGGCCTCCCATTCAGGCTGGCTTATCTCTTAGTGATGCCTATTCAGAGACCCAGTTGAACGACAGCTATTTATAAATGTGGTGTAGCATGTTGGATGTGTAATATGTGGTAGGCACTAGACACCCAAGATTTTATTTTTTCCAACAACTTTGGGTGGTATATGACATATCATAAAACTGGCACTCAGAAAGGAGAGCAGCTTGTCCAAATTACAAGAGGTAGAGTTGGCTTCAAACCTAGGGAAATCTAATCCTCAAGGCCTGCCACTTTGTTTTCTCCCATAATGACAAGGGCTTTCAGAATGGTTAGCCGCAGAGCTAGTAACCAGGAATGGACTGTAGGACTCCTAAAGTCTTAAAGGAACTGAGAATCAAGAAACAGCAAGTAAGTTACTTCAAGAGCTCCCTGATTCTCCCCCCAAAACACAGCTTATGTGTAACCTCCTCTTTGACAGCTTAGCATGTTCTGCAGGTCACTATATGTCCCCTGTTCTTCCTGTGCACTGGCCCATGTGTCTGTAGTTACACTTATTGTTCTTTGTTGTGCCCTGCATGCAGTCCACCATAGAGTGAGAACTTAATGAGTCCTGGATGAGCTAATTGGCAGAGTATGCAGGTAGATATTAGAGAATGGGAGGTCTGGAGAGGAGAGTGGGTGAGTGACATGAGAGACAGGGAGGAGATAACAAGGCCTGAAGATGAGCCTTCTCTTTCTACGCTGTGTAGGGTGAGCTGGCCAACACCTGAAGTATATATACATGGACAGATAGGGTGAAAGAGCCCAGACTTTCTAGACATTTTGTTTTTGGCTTTAGGGAGGTGTTGATTTTCACAGTGGGTGACTGGTTTTTGTTTTGTTTTTCTAAATAAGTGCTTTCTCTGTTATGTGTGTGATATTTACAGGTGTTGTTGCTTAAAATGAAAACAAAGAATTTGAAAAAATATTTCAGAGGGAAGTAGAACTAGGAGGTCACTGCTCTGGAGACTCAGAAATCCATACCTCCGCACCTCTCCACTGCAGACTGTAAGCCAAGATTAGCAAGCTGGAGCATACAGCTTGGCATGGGTTTTCTTTTTGACCCCGTAAAAACTGAGCTAAGGATGATATTTATATTTTTAATAGTCAAGAAATTAAAAAATGAGTCTTCCATGGCACATGAAAATGTTATGAAATTTGATAGTCAACATCTATATAAAGTTTTATTAGACACAGCCATACCCATCCCCTTATGCGTAGTCTGTGGCTGTTTTGTGTTCCAAAGCCAGTTGCAAAGTTACCACAAAAATTATATTCCCTTAGATCCTGAGATGCTTACCGTCTGATTCTTTGCAGAAAAAGTTTGCCAAGCACTATTATAAGCCATAGTAATGTCAACAACTTCTGGGAAAGTAGAGTGAAATTGTTTCTCTTGTTTCAGGAGCCTTCAAGCAGAGCATATTGATTATATTTATAGATTCTTATTGATTTTTGTTGTTACATTAATCTGTGTTGGAGTGAAGGTCCTGGAATAATTGTTGTATATTGTGAAGTTATATTCTAAATAGATGTGGGAAGTTTCTCATCATTGATTTCAGTTAAGAATCTTCAATTTTGAACTTGCTCATCTCAAAGTGGGAGCTGAAGAGAAAGGTGGTAAAAGTAATAGCAGTCCTTGTCCCCGCATTACCTCCTGGACTCCCTCAGGATTGATAAGGTAGGAGGTGAGGGCAATCTGGCTGCAATGTCTGTCACCCCCTTGATCACCAGGGTTGATCCGGCTGATCCCACTGACCAGGAGAGTATCCCTCACTACTCCCTCACCACTCCATGTGCGACAGTCTGGATGCTGTGTGCTCAATTGAAGAGGATGACCACCTCCGACAGAGGAGGACTATTTCCTCTTCAAGGGTTCAGAGTAGCTGCACTCCCTTACTAGAACCTCCAAGCCAGCTCTCAAGGATTAATGAGATAAAATGTATAGGTGGCATTTTGTGGCTCTTAAGGGAAGGCTCAACATAAAATATAAGACATCGTTACTAATAACACATCTTTGATCTCTGACTTACAAAATAATAGGTTCCTGTGAAAATAACTTAGATTTGATGATTATGTTTATTTTTAATAAGCCCAAAGTTGTAGAGGTTAGGAACAAGATAATCATGTAATAATGGGAGAGGCTATTGTGATTTCAAGATAAATAAACCTATCTCTTTAAAAAAGAAGAGCCTCAGGGCCAGGGATTTAGCTCAGTGGTTCTTGTGCCTGCCTTTCAAGTTCAAGGGCTGGAGTTCAATCCCCAATAACCACATACAACAATGCTGGGCATGGTGGCTCACGCCTGTCCTCTCAGCACTTGGGAGGCGGAGGCAAGAGGATTGCTGTGAGTTTAAGGCTGAGCTCAGAGCCAGCCTGAACTATAAAAAGTGAGACCCTGTCTCAAAAAAAAAAGAGCCAAAAACTTTTACTTGATGTAAAATGTGATGATGCATGAATAACTGTGATCATTGGTTACTTCGGGAGCTCTTTCTTAATGGGCTGGCTTTCCACACAACTAGACCAGCACCTGTTCCCAGGACTTGGGGCTGTGAACGTAAGTGGTACAGAGATTTTAGGTGTTGCCCCCTACTGTGCTAAGTTTTCTTGTTCCTAGAGATGCTCCCAGGTTCCAGCTTGAGTTCTCTTTTGAGCAAAGGCTTCCATGAGGACTAGAGTGCAGATAGTTTGCTTGAGAGGTTCTCCTCAAAGTCAGAGCAGGGAAAATAGGAGACAAAGATTAAAAGCCACAAAAGGGAATGTTCCTAGATTAGCTAACCTGTTATCAGCCAGTTGCACATGATGGGCATCTTCTATGCGCCCTGTGGTCTAAGCCTAAGATTGTCCTTGGGAAGGTGGCTGAAATTAGTTAACTCATGCAGGTTCTGAGGTCATATACTGTGCCTGAAGCTCTGTCTAAGTAGTTTTGTTTAGTTTTGCAAACAATCAAGAAAATTATGTGGTATTTAATTACTTTATGCAGACAGGAAACTACCAGTTTTAGTCTAAATTATTTAAAGTCACTTAGCTAGTAGGTATTAGGCCTAGGACACAAATCCAGGTCTGTACAAGAGCAAAGCCTTCTCCTGCCCTCAGTGCTACATAAGAAGGTAATTGCCTCTACCTCCATTGGTGGTTTTTGAAATTTTGTTACTGGATGGTAATGTTAAGAGGATGAGTTTGTATTGAGAAGTTCTGCTGTAATAACAAGTAACTTCATAGGGCTTAGTGGCTTAGTCACTTTCCTCCCTGTATGTAGGCAGCAGGGTTGCTCCTGGTTGGCCAGACTCTTACTGGAGATCGAGCTCCCTGGACCTCAGGCTGAGGCAGGCAAGACACCTCTGGCTTTCAGTGTCAGGGGCGTGCAAGGAAGAACCTTGGATTTTTGTGACCTTGGGCGTGGACACTTCATGTAATTCACCCTCGCCCAGGGACTCCATAGCAGTCACACCATATGGCAGAGAGAGTGGGGCCTGGTGAAGCTTTCAGAAGGGGGCTTTGCTGTTCCTGAAGAACAGCACTGCACTGAGAAAGCAGGAAGGATACTGAGTGCTGGTGAGCAGCAAAACAGTCTCCTAGAGGAGTGTGGATTTATTTCATCCTTACAAGCCTTCTCCTCTTCTTGTTAAGAGGTTAACAAGTTTAAGCTATTAAGCAGCTCGTCATGGCTTGAAATACATTTAATTCAAACACTAACTTTCTTTTGTGGCTCATGAAAATGAGAGTAGCAAATGCTACAGTTCCAGCTATCCATGTTTGAGTATTAGAAATAGAACAAGAAGGAGGGTGCTCTGTAAAAATTCCCACCTCATAATCAGCCATCCAAAACTAATCTTAAGATTTAGCTGTCTCCTACGTGGCATGAAACACAGAGGAGACAAACACACAGTTATTACCCTGAGGTTTCATCTTGTACATAGAAAAAGAGCTTTTGGCTGTAGGCGCAGTTTGATAATATTGCAAGGTGGTGGTGGATGGAGAGTAGTTTATGGGTAGTTGTCCTTTTCAACATGTGGTCCAGAAACTTCTTTTGTTGTGGATTGCATTTTCTCTGTAAGCTGGAAACACAACCATAATAAATGTAAAAGTAATATTTACCATTAAGACTCACATGTTGCCAAGAGGCACTGAAAGAATAAAAATGGCTTAAGATAACTACAAATCTGGTGGTAGATACTGGATTTTCTTGTCTGCTGATCCCTGTTCAGGAATCCGAAGAACTCAGATCTCTCAACAAAAATTACTCTTTCTTTGGGGGCAGGAGAGGAGAACAGCATGGTATGATGTGATCATTACTAGGTTTAGATGTGGGGAGAAAGAACGAGTTGTTAGGAGGACACAGTGCCAACTTAGAAACCTGCTGTGTCCTTGTGGCTTTGTCCACTTGTGTGAACCAGCTGTGCAACCACAGGCATGTCATTTAACTTTCTTTCTTCACCTGTGAGGTAAATTGGAGAAGATTACAATGCTAAGGAAGGCAACGAATTAAAAGGATGGGAAGCTCAGAAAGAGAGCAGGGGGGAGAAATTTCTTTTAGGCTACAAGAGACTTGAACATTTGGTCTTAAACTGAAGAAGAAGTCATTTTCAGGAGATACTGAAAGGGCAAGGGAAAGGATTTCTGAATGGCAGTGTTTTGAAAGAAGTGGGACGTGGGGAGACTGCCTAGAAGACACACCATGATCAGGAATGAGAGAGACTAGTTTTAAAACCAAGTCTGCCTTCTCTCATGGCAGCTTGGCTGCAAAGGAGGAAACTTGCTTGGAGAGGGGGAAACTATGAACTCCTTAAGGGTAGGGCCAGGGTCCTCTTAGTTTCATTATCTCAGAACTTTGCTTCTTGTTAGGCACATAGGAGATGCTCAAACATCCTGTAAATTAAGCTGAATATTATCTAGAACAGCAGCAAATGAAGGTGTCAGGAAGCAAACTCTGAAAGAATCAGACTAGAGGCAAGGTTGGCATTGGCAGGCCTTTTCTAATTCAAAGGAGGCAACCTAGGTTTTTTTTGTTTGCTTGTTTGTTTTGTTTTGTTTTGCCAAGCCCCTCATGAAAAGCTTTCCCTTCCTCTATGACTGACTCCACAAATACAGAGTGATTTCTGGAACAATGGCAGGATGAGCCCCCTATTTCTGTCAGAAGGGCTTCTGCTATCACCGTAACACAAAATTATATCTGTCTTGTATGCAGGAATATTTTTTGATGGTCATGGCTTTGAATACGTTCTTGTTAAAGAGTCATTCCTAGAGACTAAAGAGAAACTGGAGAAAATGAAACAAAAATGAGAACCCAGTTAATTTTTATTAGAGACGGGGTAGTTCATTTATGAATTGCTAAATTTTGAAAGATAGCCAGGAAGAAAAAACTCAAATAAATCAGCTACCAACCTCTGTTGAATAGGAAGAGTTTTTCAATTTATTTTGCCATTGCAGATAGTTGTTAATTACACATTTATGATAATACTTCATAGCTTACTTGTGAATGTTTTGAAGCACATTTCCTAAACATAATGAACTCTGAACCACATGGGGCCTCTTGCTCCATTGTTCTGCTATTAAATTTTATCCGAGAAGTGATTTAAGTTCTCTACCATGTTTGTGGATTAATTATGAGGGGTTAGATTTAATAAGGTTCTGATGATAAAACTAAAATGCTAGAGAGATATTTTTAACCTTTGAAATGTTCCATAAAGTTTCTACTTTCACCAGAAAGAACCATTTAGAAATTGAGTTTTGAGAGCCTTACAGACCATAATACCAGGCAGCCTTTATATTTCTAGACTGGAAATCAGATGTTCTGTGTTTAACTTGTAACCTGTGAACATCTTTTTTATTCTCCTGTTTTCACATTAGAAAATTGGTATGTTTGTTTATAAAATTAATATGTTGTCCACTCAAAAAAACAGGATTTCAACTTTAACCTGGTGTAAAGTTAAATGTTGTTCAGAGAAAAGGGGCTAGATAATCCAGTGCTAAGCTGGCAGGATGTGATGCTGCCTTTATTAATGACCACAGCCAAATATAGTAGATTTGGAAACCATCAGCACAATGGCTGTGTTTTCTAACCTAAACATTATGGAAACAGTTTGGTTGGGTCAAGAAAAATACAAATTCAGGTTCTCGTGATTTGCAGAGAAAAGTGGCTATTGCTGAGGAATTGCTGGGAATTTAGAAGAGAGTAACAGCTCAGTAAATTTTTAAAATATTATTTCATCTAAAGATGAAGGGAGAAAATTACACCTCTGTATGGGTTCGTTTCCTAAAGTAGCTATTTCCTCAAGGCTTACTTTCCTATTACTTTTGAACTTTAAACCTTTTTCCCAGAAGCATTTAAACATTTGTCATTATAATTCTTTGGATATCATTTCTTGCCCATGGACTCACTCCTTCTTGGGCAGTCAGTGCTCAGTGGTTGTCTACCCAAAGAGAGCAGCATCGAGGGAAGCTGTCAGCTCATTACACTGGGGCATATGATTTTGATTTGGTAGGTGCACCTGGTATCAGGAGGACCCAATTAGGAATCCACACCAGGCAGCCTTTGCTATAGCTCTTACACTTTATTTTCCCTGCAGTACTGTTGGGGTTTGAGTGCCACTTTCCTTGTAGTTAATGCCTCTGTCAAGCCTGTCTGTGCTGTTGTTGTTGTTGTTGTTGTTATGGTAAGAACATTAACATGAGATCTACTCTCAACACATTTTTTTAAAGAAATGAGGGAGCAAGGCAGCAAAGGACCTGAATGGTTCAGTTTGCGACATTTAAAGCTAATTTTATCTTAACAAGAAACTCTACAAACTTGGCCAAGTCAAGAGGCTTGTAAATGTACATTCCCTGAACTTGAGGGTTGATACAGAGACCCACTTTGCTGGCTCATGTTCACCAATATGTTTTGCTCCATTTATTTACTTGTTCCTACATCTATGTAAATCTTTTCTCTTTTTTCTTCCCTAATCTCCAACCCCAGGTGGGCACTGTTATACACATCTTTTATATATTGACTTCTTTTATATGTGAAGCAAACCTGTGATGATTGTGTGGGTCAGAATCTATGAAAAAGACATAAACCACATAAATTTTTTACTTTTAATGGGAAATAATTTATATACCATAAAATTTATTCAGTTTAAGTGTGCAATTCTATGATTTAGTTTTAGGACCTATGCATTATCACACACAAAAAAACTCCTAAATCCTATCTATAGCCACTACTATCTTCTCACTCTTCCCACTGCAACCACTTCGCTATGCTAGACTGCTATGAATTTATTTTTTTGGTGAATTTGATCTGTGTCATCTTTTATTTTGCAGTTGGTATCTTCACTAATGTAATATTTTGTATATCATGCATGTTATTGCATATATCTGCAGTTCACTTCTTGTCATTGCTGAGTAGAATTTTATTTTATGCGTGTAACACAATCTGTTAGGATACCACAACTGATGGACAGACACAAATTAATTTTTACTGTTATTAACAAAATATGGAGATATGTTTTTATTTTTTAATAAACTTTTTAAGAACTGGAATTGCTGGATTATATGGTAAAATGTTTATAATGAGGGAACTGTAAGACTATTTTCCAAAGTGGATGTAGCATCTCACATTCTGATGAGCAATATATGGAAGTACTACTTCTCTAGCATTCTTGACCACACTTGGATTTGTCTGTCCATTTGATTGTAGCCATACTACTAGCTATGTGATTTTAATTTGAAAATCTCAAATGAGTAATGATGTTAAGCACAATTCTATGTGCTTATTAGTTATTTATATATCCTATTTCATAAATTATTCAAGCTCTTGTTTGTCATGTTTTTGAGTTTAAAAGTGTTCTTTATATATTCTAGGAATAAGTCCTTTATCAGAAACAAAATTTGCAAATATTTTTCACCAAATTTGTTTATTTTATTTTTTCACCAAGGTATTCTTTTCATCGTTATCTTAATAGAAAGAATTGAATATGAAGTATTAACCATTTTGATGAATGTGTTAATCATGCATTGAAGTGAAAAGTCCAGACAATACCACAGAGGTTTAAGGGAGGTAACCTCTGCAGTTAGGAGCTAACAGTTGTAAGGATTGAAGA
Organism: Petromus typicus; assembly: GCA_004026965.1. Classification (NCBI taxonomy): domain Eukaryota; kingdom Metazoa; phylum Chordata; class Mammalia; order Rodentia; family Petromuridae; genus Petromus; species Petromus typicus. The sequence goes on from PVIR01001736.1 coordinate 54,449, forward strand.
ACGAAAGAAAGACGTTGAGATCAGGAAATTCTGTAGTGGTTGCAGCAGTCTACCTCCCATCAACAGTAGACCCCCCACCACCCCATCAAATGTTATTGGCCAGTTTCTTGATAACAGCCATTCTGGAGTGAGATAGAATCTTACCATTGTTTTAATTTGCATCTCTCAGATAACCAGTGGTGTTGTACATTGTTTCACATATTTATTTGCCATTTGTACTTATTCATTTGAGAAGTGTGTATTCATCTCAGATGCCCAGTTTTGTAATGGGCCTTTATATTTGGAGATTTTCATTTCTGTTCTTTATATATTCTAGATATCATTCTTTCATTTCAGAAACAGCTGGCAAAATTTTTCCCCATTCTGTTGGTTGTCTCTTTACTCTGTTGATACTTTCTTTTGCTGTGCCAAAACTTTTTAATAAGATGAGATCCTAATTATGATTCTTTGTAATATTTCCCATGTAATCAGGGCTTTATTCAAAAGTCTTTGCCTACAACTATATCTTTGAAAGTTGTGTCTATTCTCTCTTCCAGAAGATTTAGTTTTTTTGTTTTAATATTTAGATATTTGATCCACTTTTATTTTATTTTAGTGCATGATGAGGAACATGGGTCTAGTTTTAGTTTTCAGCATATGGAAATCCAGTTTTCCCAAGACCATTTATGAAAGAGGCTATCTTTTTTCAGTGAAGGAAATCAGCATGGGGTTCCTCAAAAAAACTAGGAATAAAGGTTCCATTTGACCCAGCTGTTTCCTTTCTGAGTACCTTAATATTCCAAATTAAAAGCATCATACCACAGTGATATATGCACATTCATGTTCATAGCAAAATTTATAATAGCTGAATCTTGAGAACAACCCAAGTGTTCATCAACTGATTAATACATAACGATGTGGGTTTTTTAATACGATGGAATATGACTCAGCCATAAAGAGGGATAAACTTGAGACATTTATAACTAAATGGGTGCAGCAAGGGGTCATACTTGTAAGTAAAATAAATTGGACATATATATGTAAACATTGCATTGTTTTTCTGGTGTGAAAAAAGTGTAAATAAGGACCAAAATATACCATAGATATTGTGCACAAGAGAAGAAGGAGAGGAAAAGGAAAAGAAAGAGGAATATAAAATGGAAATGAGAAGGGGCAGAAGGGTAGATGGGAGGGGAGAGAAATGGGAAAGAATAAGAATCAAGTTATATCATGTACAGGTACAAATCCCCAATGATGAATGCAATCATTATAAATATAAAAATTGTACCAATAAACTTAATTATTGATAAAAAAATCTGCAAAAGAAAAATGAAAGCTCTAACGCTGGAGAAGAGGCACACTCAGTTCCCTGGAGTAAGGCTGCTGCTGGAGTGTATGGGGCAGCGCTGGTGTCAGGGATGCAGTGAGGCTGCTCTGGGGATGTTAGAAGAACTGCAAAGTGGAAGCAAGTCCTGCTTCTGGAGCTAATTGCACTGATGGGGAAAAGAAGAGAGGTCAGGTGACTGATGGCTTTTTACCTCCCCTAGCCTTTTAGGCCTTTCCTCAACCCCAATGGCAGAACCTAAAGAGGTGCAGGGTGGCAAAGCAAAATGTGACTTCCAGTCCCAACCCCAACATGAAAAGATACAGTTCAGATTTGAAAGTGAGACATTAATTTAAGCAACAGCCCAGAAAGGGATTACTATCGTCTCCATTTTAAAGATGAGGAAATTGAGGTAAAAATAGCAGCCCGATTTGTGATTGCTACATCTTGGAAACAACCCAAGTGTCCATCAACTGGAGGCTGGATAAAAAAGCTGTGGTTCTTCTACAGAATGGAGTATTACTCTGCCATAAAAAAATGATAAGTTTGAATCATTTATACTTAAATCGACATACCTTGAGGATATCCTCATAAGTGAAATAAATAGGTCACAGATAGGTACATATTGCATCTTTTCTCTGGTATGAGAAAATAAAGATGTAAATGAGTCCTAGAATTGTATGTTACATATTGTAAAATAGAAAATGCTCAATGTAAAATAGGGAGAAGGGGGGAAAATGATGAGATTGTAACAAAAAAGTAAGGAAACAAATTTTATGTATATGGGGGGGTGGTAGGGTGGGTAGGGCTATGGGAAAAAAATGAGAATTAAGTTGTGTCTTATACTGGTACAAATCCCCATTATGGAGTGCAATCATGATGCGTATATGTAATTGACCAATAAAGATTTAAAAATTAAAAATAAAAGTTATATGATCTTTCTAAGTTCTAGGCCAGTAACTAAGAGAGCAGAGATTTGAACCTGCATGTCTGGCTCCAAAACCCATTTCTTACACTATTATGTCTCTCTGATCCAACATGGTTTGTAAAAACAAAAAAAGGTGTGGCTTGTAATTAGTGCTCTCTCTTCCTCTGAACTCTTGGGTCATCTGTGCTCCTGTGATTTTATTGGCTGAGAAAAAGCTTTTTGTTGTTTTTGAGTTCCTGAGAGTATAAAAGAATTATAGAATTCTAGACCCGTAGTATATGCTCCAATTTAGAGAAGCCTTACACAGAGATCTGTAACTCCAGTCTTCAAAAAAAACCCAAACTATATATATGTGTGTGTGTGTGTGTGTGTGTGTGTGTGTGTATACATACGTATATATATATACGTATATAGCGTGTGTATATATACACGTATATACATGTGTATATACATGTACATTCTATATACATGTGTGTATATATATGTGGGTTTTTTAATACGATGGAATATGACTCAGCCATAAAGAGGGATAAACTTGAGACATTTATAACTAATTGGGTGCAGCAAGAAGTCATACTTATATATATATATACACACGTATATATATATATACGTGTGTATATATCTACACATGTGTATATATACGCGTATATACATATGTGTATATACATGTACACGCTATATACATACTGTATATATACACACGTATATATATGTGTGTGTGTGTATGTATACACACACACACACACACAAGCTGGTTTAATTTCAGATTTTGTTTTTTATTACTTTATCTCTCATGTTAATTTGTCCACTTCCTACAATATTAACGTGGTTTACTGACGAGTGTACGTGTTTCTCCTCTCCCAACGTTACACAGGGGAGTGATGATTGGCATAAGAAGGAACCATTTGTATAGTTCTCTTGTAGGGTAAGATGCAATCTCATGTTTGTGTTTTTTTCTCATTGTACTTTTTCTGTTTTTTTGTTTATTATTATTCATAGATCACTGAGTTTTAGAATATAATTCACTGTTTTCACATTGGACTTGTACTTGATGCTTTTATTACTTAACTTGCAAAGTTAGACTAGTGATATGGCAGCTTCCCACAACTCAGAAATTAGGCAGATTTTCTCCTTTTATTCCCAGACAAGTCACAATATGAATGCTACACATACACAAGCAATTCAGCAGGCTGTGTAGTAGTCTTGTGCTTAGAATTTGAAAGTGAAATTTTAGAATACTTATAACTGCATAGGTGTATAATTTTGCATAGATGAATAATGCTACTACAAAATAAATTGAGCTGTCTGGTATGTGCACACAGCATTGCAATGTTCATTGGGCAAATAAACATGTATGCAATATTCATTGGAGAAATAAACATGTGTGGGGCTGGGGATTTATCTCAGTGGTTCCAGCATTTGCCTGGAAAGCATAAGGTCCTGAGTTCAATTTCTGGTACCACATACTACAATGCCAGGCATGGTGGCTCATGTCTATAGTCCCAGCACTTGGGAGGCAGAGGCAGGAAGATTGGTATGAATTCAAGGCCAGCCTGGACTACATAGTAAGTAGTGGGCCAGCCTGAACTACAAAAGTGAGAACCTGTCTCAAAAAAACAACAAAAAAAAACATGTATGTGCTCTGAATTTTCCAGGAAGATTTATCCAGACCAATAGTTTGAACCAGAATTATCCCCTTACTAATTGAAAATATCAGAAAGATAAAAATTGTGGTGGATAGATTGTTAATGGCCAGTTAATTGGTAGCTGTTTTAATGTGACAGTTACAGTTCATTTAAGAATAACCTAGCCCTTTCAGAATCATTGCCTCTTCGGTAATAATTTGTTGTTGTTCCAAACAGCCATTAAAAATACCACACATATCTCATAAATATATACAATTTTTATGTTTTGACTAAAAATGAAGTGAGCACAGAGACAGTGGGGTCTTGCTGAGTGACAAGGACCTGAACACGAGTATTATTTTGTAGTCAGAGGTGCTCAGCTGTCCATATCTACGCTCTGTGCCTGGACAGTGGTGGGGACAGAAATTTTTCACATGCACTTTGACTTTTAGATTCTTACCTTTATCTAGTTAAGGCAACTGTAAAACTAAAATTCAAGGTTGCAGTCTTAAGTATATGATGTTGATTTGAGACCAAGTGGAACCTTAAGTCTAATTTTACTTCTAAGTATTAGCATAGTGCAACTGTGACTTTCTGCTCTTTGGATCCTCTTATATCTAGGATCAGCAGGTTGAAATCAATAGTGAGGCTGCTGTTGGTATACAGACTTGTCAAGTTCTAGATACACTAAAAAAATCGCCGGGCCTTGGAGAAAACTGGATTTTGAGGTAGAAAGTCTAGAGGCTAACATCTGAGCTCCACCATTCAGTGCCTATGAAGTCAAGCAGCTTTACATCACAGTCTCAGCTTTCTCACCTGTAAAACAGAAGCAGTAATACAAGATTATATTTTGAAATATTACAAAAGATGTAATCACAAATATCCCTGTAAGGTAATTTATAAATGTTACGGCAAAGAGCCATATGCAGTTTGCTGTGTTCTTGGATGCTTTATTTTTGGAAATGTTCCTTTGTAGTTTTATTATACATCATCCACTGAATTGTTGTATCATGAATTAATCTAGTTCTGTGAACAAGTAAGTTGTGGAATGTGATGCACTATTCTCCTAGAGATTTATAAAACATATTAATATGTTAAAGATGCCAAGAAATCAGGCAATAAATAATTCTGATGAGCCATTCCTAATCCAGGGTTTCCCACTTCTTTGATATTAAGGCCTTTTCTGCCATGTGATATATAATGCAATCGTGTTTCCACTTGGTTTATTCCACTTTAGGCCAAGTTTCCAAGACCACAGGTACCTACACTTTATTTTCAAAAGCAAAAAATTTGATAATCTTTCTAAACTTACTTGCATAGTAGCAGTCACTTTTTGGGAAAAATAAATAAATGAGATTTTAGTTGGATGAACTTAGAAAATTATCACTCCAAACTTAAGTATGTTTTAACTATTTTAAAAGTTAATTTTCCTCTCTATTTGCTGAGGCATTATAACCTTCTATCTGTTCTTACTCCCATGGTGAAATAAATATGACCTGAATATTATCTAAGAATGAGGCTAGGTAATTTTTGGTGAGCCAGGAATGAGGCATAGCTGAGCAATAGATATGAAAAATGAAAATTAAGACAGCACATTGTAAGTACTGTGTAGGTGTTGCCTGGGGGCTTGGAAACACACAAATCCCTGCCTTGATGGAACTGAATGATTGTGGTAACGAGTTCATTATGGGTGACACCAAATGAATCAGTATGATTTCCAAATAATTTTGGCAGGTACCAGAAATGGGGGCCCTTCCACCAGACTGTAAACGGTTTAAGGTGAGCTCTATATATTTTTACATATGTGGAGCCTAGCATACTGCTAGGCTTGTGGCAAGCAAGAAATTATTTTTGAATGTTTTTTTTATCAGTTAGTGGAATGAGAAGCCGAATGTTTTGACCTCATTTGTCATTCACATCCTGTCTTTGCCTTACTAACATTATTTGTTTCAAGTAGTAAGTGCAAACTGTTAGTTTAATTTACATTGAATTTCTAATGAATTTTATCTGTAGAAATAGTAATGCAAAGGAAAATGAAAACTACAAATAACATCCATGGTAAAGTTTGGTATGTTTGTACCAAATTTGTTGTAAAACTAAATCAGTTTGGTAGAATTAAAACCTGTAAAAACTGACCGTGGGAAAACTGGACTTGATGAAAAGTAATCAAAGTAGTGTAGAACTGATAGCGCTTCAAAATTATACATGGTTAATTTTCTTGTTGACTAAGAATTTATAGAAGAGTGAAACATTGACAGTATTTAGATTTGCAAAATTTGACACTAGAAACATAAATGAATTTGGCAGAAACAGTGAGTTCAAAAGAAACCAGACAGGTATTACCTTGATCAGGAGATCATGAATTTCTGAAGATGACCCTGCATAACCTGGTACTTCTCCCACATTTTGTTGTCCAGGGAAGGCCTTACTATAGTTCTCTGGCATCGGATATTGTTTCGCCCGCTAATCATAAATACCCGCTTTCACCTTCTATATTAAATTCCTTTGTCTTCATATTTTTCCCAACTTACTTTTTTCTAAGTACTTCAACATTCTTTGGAATACTTACTAAAATTTCAAATGCCTGAATGATAGTCTTGTACTACCAAATTTGAATTAAAGTATTTGGGATAGACATCTGAATCTTTACAGTGTAGTGTTATCCTCATGCAGGTTAAAGTTTGGAACTAGTAATAAGCATAGAGGAGTCACAGCTTTTGAAAATATGATTAATTGATACCAGATATATTGGGAAGAACATAAGCAGTATCACTGATGGCAGACTGTCAGCGAGCACAAATTCATTCATTCATTCATTCATTCATTCATCCATCCAATTATTTAACACATTTTCCAAGTACTTTTATGTGGCAACTTCTGACTTAGGTGCTGAGGGGTATGTTGATCGACAAGATAGAGATCTTATCTTCATTTAGTTTATGTTTTAATGTGAGACACTTAGTAAATACCAGTAAAAGTTACATATATTCATGAAGTAATAATTACAATAAAGTGCATTGAAGTTTACTTCCAGAGCTTTTCAGTGTATCATAAAGTGTCAAGAGTCCAAAAGAAGAGAGATAGCCAGGGAGGTCTCTTCTGTCATTCATCTGTCCCAGAGGAGCAAGGCTATACTGCATGTCTTCTCCTTTCTGTTTGCCTAGTACTATCCTTGGTACATTACATGGAATATTGCCTTTCATGATGAGAAGATAGAGCTAAGCTGACCAGAGTTATAAAAAGTTATATTCTGAGGTAGGTTTTTTTGCTCTGCTAAAGCTTTTGTCAAAATATATTCTTTGAGTGGACACAAAGAAGCCAATAAAGTTGGTTAAAGTGTCTGCAGATCCACGGCTGGGAGAAGTCTCTTGGCTATACCCTTCCCAGTCCCTTCCAGAATATATTGGTGAATTACATTACTGATAATATTTATATATCTAAAGCTCAAAATATATACTTCTTCCATTCAGGTTTAGGAATCTTGCAGTACAAGTTAGTATTGTTGCTGGAATGCATTATTCCTGTGTTATGACTTTAAAATTTTGATGCATGATATACTGTGAAGCTTAGTTTTCTTATTGGAAATTTTGCTTGGTAAGGACAAAAAGGTAACTTTGCAAATTGACGACATTTTCCCAAGTATCTGGACAGTTTCCAGTTCCCAACTAAGTCCATTACGACTGCAGGAAGGACAAAAAAATCCGCATTGTTGTGGGTGCAGGGACTGGACACATTCTGACGTCTTGTAAAGTTCCATGCCTCGTTTAATCACAAGAAAGAGCAGCATTTGCTGATTCACTTGCCATCCTGACAGATGTCTATTTGAAACCAACCTTAGGAAAGGTGGCAGAGAGATTATCAAGGAGTTATAAAGGGCTGAAATCCTCTTCAAGACATACTTACCTGTTAAAATGCCCTTCAATTTCCCTGCTTATTCATTAGTTGGACGGAGATATACCCCGATTTCAGGAGGAAGAGGGGAACAAGTCTCAGTTATCACAAAGACCCATAGACAGAGGAGGAGAAAGAGTTTAAAGAGAGCAGCATTTCACACTAAATGCTTGGGAAAACATCTCTTCATTAGAGTCTGTTTTTTGGAATCTGTTTCTAAAGAAATAACAAGCTGTGTTTCTTGGAGTACTTAGGAACCATCCAGAACAGATAAGAACCTACTTGCACCTATGAAAAACTAGGTCAGTTAGCATAAAGTGACACTCACCATTTTTTATGACAGTTGGCAAAACAGTGGCTGCTCCGCTTTTCACCCACCCCCACTTCAGATCCTCACCACACCTTGACAGTATTATATAACTTTTAGGAAGGGCAAATCTGCATATTTCAGAAATGAGCACTTCCCGAACTGACCTCTGCCTTAATAATAAAAGTTAAGTTTTCATCTGCCTTTACGTTAGAAGCTTGCAATTCACTTGCCTGTGGTTTCTTCAACTCTTACAATACTCCGTACTGGTAGAGTAAAACAGACGCCGTACTGCACTAGAATTCAGAGCTGCCCTGACTGAAATTTCCTTTCAATTCGTTTTTTTTTTTTTTTAAATCAGTTTTGTTGAGGTCTAATTTATACTCAAGAAAGTGCACCCACTTCTGGTATACAAGTCATGGAGTTCTGACACTACACACCTACACAGACACTGTCACAGTCCTGATGTAGAATATTTGTAGTTCCGGTAAACTTTCCTCCTGCCCCTTTGCAGTGGTCCTCCCACCACTACCCCAGGCCATTACTCTTCTTCCTTCTAACGTTGCTGTGCCATTTTATATTCTTACAAAATGGATAAATATTCCATTTTCTCCCTGTCTTTAAACATAGTTGGTATTATTTTTGGACTGTAGCCATTCAATCAGTGGTATCTTATTGTTTTAATTTGCATTTTCCTCACAAATTGTGAGGATGTGGAGTATCTTTTCATGTGTTTTTTGGCTGCTAGTATAGCTTCTTCCGTGAAATGTCTTTTCAAATCTTTTATGAGTTTTGAAGAAGAGTTCTTCATACATCTTTGATTCTAGTCCTTTGATTTATATGTAGATCTGGAATATTTTTCCCAGTCTGTGATTTACTTTTTCATTAAAAAGAAAAGAAAAAGAAAAAAGTCGAATCTCTCAAAGAATTCAGTTTGCGAATTTTTTCTTTTATGCATTGGGTTCAATTTATTCTTAAATTTCTCAACATATTATGCTAAATTTTTAAACCAGGAGCCAATCACATAAGGTAATGGTGTTTCTATTTTATAAACACAGAAGCTTTGAAAAAGATAATACCAGATGGCCTGAATATACAAACCGGTCTGTTTTCTGCTAACTTCAGTCCAACCCACTCCATTTGTAGGGCAGGTGTGGAAATCTAGAGACTGGCACATCTACAGATTAGTCTGTTGGGGAATTAGTGGTAACTTGGAGTAAAAGTCTGTACTTCTGGGCCATTTCTTTCAAGGTTAAATGAATTTGAACTGGACTAAACTAACTAAATATGGACAGTTTTCCCTCACAGATTTGCCTCTTCATTTCTGGTGCTTTCTTAAGTATAAAAATTCGGTCCTTCTCACATTTCAAGAGGCTAACAATGAGGCTTCTTAAATATGATTCATTGAGAGAAGTAATGTCTCTGGAATAGTTAAATGCTTCCTTTTTTAAAATCCTGGGAAAGTGGTCCATTTTAATTGTTCTAAGTGTAAAGAACCAGGATATCTGAAGAGCAGGACAGGATAATGTTTCAATGGACTTTCTTATAGCTACACCAGATAAAGCTCCTAAAGCAAGATGTAATAAAGCAGACAGCTCTGAAACTATGTGAGAGGAAGTCACAAAGTTTCATGGAAACTGTAGACTCAATTTGAACTATGTGTTTGTATTATAGATTTAGTATTTCAGTACAGTACGTATCATTTTTATTAGCAGGTATAGTTAAGAGCACAGAATCTAAAATTAAACTTTCATTATTATTCTACAACTTATAGCTATGTGACCTTCAGCGCATATTCATAATCCTCAAGTATCTCAGCTGCAAAGAGGCTATCTAGCAGAATTTCTCTTATAAGTCATCTTCTGATATGAAGATGAGATTATCACTGAGATAATCCATGCACCTAAGACATGCTGAGTCCTTAATAAATACTAATTACTAAAATATTTGTAAATATGTAGATAGATATATAGATAGATAGATGGATGGATAGATGGATAGATAGGTGAAATTTTAGAAATATTAGATGTGGAGGACAGGAAATGGTAATATGACAAATGATCGAAGTTTATGTAGAAGACTGTATAGGAATTGTAGATAAACAATTAGATATTAGATATTAATAGATCAAAATAAAAACTTTTCAGGACTGAGAAAGACCTGGATCTACTGACTAAAACAGTTCACCATGTTTCAGTAAGAATTAATGAAAATATTTGTATTCTAAATATATCCTATATGATATTTTTTAATTTCATGAGTAAAGAGAAATCCTGGCAAACATTCAGTAAGGGTGAAAATTTTTCCTACAAAGAAAAAGTCAAGTTAGTCTTAGCTCCACAAATTGAAGATTATGTGTCAACAGAATTTTAAGAGAAATCTTTGTGACTGAAAAATTCTGAGTCATAAATGCTTAAAGGAATCAGGAAACAGTTTCAGATTTGGAATCACGTAGAAAATGTCATTTATCCACAAAATACTAAAATTTTACTCGCAGTTGTTCTCTAGCCAAGACAAAAGAAAGTGAAGGCAAGAAAAGGAAATTCATGGTATGAGAAGAATCATTTCAAACACTGGAATCAGTTTTGTAGATTTAATTCTTAACCACTGAAAATATACTAATTAGAATAAATCATTCTTGAGAGAAGATAAGTATTAATTGAGTATTTATAAAGTTGGTATAAAATTCAGAATTATTTTTAAAAATAGAAATTGGAGGAAGTGCAGAGAAAAGAATAGTAATTTTTTAACCTAAGAGAGGTTAATAAGTACTGTTTCACTTTCCTGGTGATAATAGTGCCAGAGGCTCATTATGTTTTTTAAAGCTGGGTTCTTATAAATAGAATCTGAAAGAGAACTGTACTTTCCAAAATGCATAGAAATGATGAATGAACATGTAATTCAATAAAAAGTATTTTGTAAATATGTAAAAAAGTAAAATACAATCCATGTTGCAGAAGGCAGAGTGCAAAGGAAATATCAAGACACTACAGAATTGAGAGCATAAAACACGACAAAATTAAAATCCACATTCACTTTGTGACTTTTTCCCTTGTGATTTTACTCACTTAGGACTATAAATAAAAACAGTATAAAGTTGTATACTAAACAAAATTTACAAACCACACTGCTCAGTAAGGATTCAGCAGGATGCTATATTTATGAGCTGACATTAAGTAGGGTAAGTCAAAAAGGTCTCCTGTTCTTTTTGAGTGTCTAGCTTTTTTTTATATTTTGAAGTTTTTCTTTTTCATATTTACACGTTATGCTATGTAGTATATAAAGTCCTATAGCTTCCCTACTGTAGACTATGCTGTTTAAAATACAAGTAATCCCCTTGCCTTATTTATTTATTCATTTATTTTGGCCTTATTTTGTTCTGATACCTTCTGTTCCTGCACACTGGCTCAGTCTGCTGCCTCACAGTGGAAGCCAGTTAGTCAAGAGGTAAGACCATGGTAGAGAAAGAACTTGTGAAGATGAGCTAGCTAATCAGAAAATGGCAGTCTCTTCCTAAACAACCATCTTCCCACAAGGCCCATAGAGGGGTAGTGGTTATAAGAATTGGTTGATCACTGATGGTGAGCAACATTTCACAGGTAGAACTCTGTGGTAAAAAGATGTATATCTGGCCTTAATCCCTAGTCACTGGGTGCTTTTCAGTACTGCAGATATCAGCAACAAAGATCATTATTTTCTCGGGCTATTCTTGCCACTGATTAGCTTGTGTGCTGCCATTCCTGACCTGTTACATAATGATCAAGCTAGAGGGGACACCTCTTTCTTGGCCCTCTTATGATCACAGATGCATAGTAATGAAAGAAAATACTCATTACCTGATTACCGTAAGAAAGCAGTAAAGCTGAATCAAACTTGGGCTTCAGGTCTGGCTTAGTACACAGTTGCTCTCCTCTTCCGTCCCTTCCACATGCAGTTTTTCAGTGTTCACTCTATATCAGACACTGCATTTGTTCTGAATATAAAGTTATAAGTAAATGCTTTCATAGAATTTAAAATATGATAGCAAATTAAACTGGTGATTCTTACCCAGGCATGGTAGCATATGTCTGTAATCCCAGCTGCTCCGGAGTCTGAGACAGGAGGATCACAAGTTTGAGACCAGCATGAACAGTTTAGTAACTTAGCAAGACATGTCTCAAAACAAAAAAGTATTGGTGTGTAGCTCTCTTTGAAGGCCATGTGTTCAGTTCCCAGTATCTGAAAAAAATTGTGATTCCTGTTCTCATTATATACCTGGTAAACCATCCATCTATGTTTTACATTAAACATTTTTCTAAATGAATAATGGTAAGCTGATTTTGACATTTAAAATACCCATTACCATTTCTTTCATTAAATGCTTGGTTTGGGATAAAATATTACATCTTCCTTTGGAACAGATGGATAGGAATGATGAAAGAGGCTGTTTTACTTAAAATTGCCAAATATTAGCATAGAAATGGAAGCCCTCATCCATCAATTGAATTAGCCTTAGAAAAAAAACAATGGTAAGGTGTCCAGCAGTGTTTCACTCTTCATTGTCTCTGTGTGCTCTTACAATCTTTTTTAGGATACCTGGATATCTCGTACCTCACCAAGTAATCACCCTTTGTGACATCAATCCTGATTTGTCAACTTCATTGGAACAAAAAACAAGATTAGTAAAGCATGCTTCTGGGTGTGTAAAAGTGGGGGCATGGAGGTATGACCTTGGGTACTACATATTGTCTCTAGACTGCTCCTCTCTGGGGCTGTTCTCCTGCTCTGTTTGCCTGCTGATAGGAACTAAGCAGCTTTGCTCTGCCATGCCACTTCCTTCCACTGCGGTATTTCTCTTTGGAGCCAGCTGACCACAAGCCAAATTACAATTCTCCTCCTTTAAGTTGTAGTTGTTGGGTATAGTGTCCCAGAGACAGGAAAGTGAATATACACCCCCCCCAACTATACTGTGGCTCCTCAGACCCACATAAGATCATGAACAAAGAGGAAATTCCTGGTTGTGTAATGAAGAGGTTTCTCAGTGTATCCCTTGGACCGGCAACATACACATCACTAATGAACTTTGTTAAATGCAGATTCTCAGGCTGTGTTCCTACTGAGTTAGAATCTCAGGCTGGAACTCCATGATTTTTGTTTGATAAGTTCTCCAAGTGGCTGTGATACATACTCAGGTTTGAGAACCTATATTTGCTTGGTTATCAAGGTGGCCATACCTTGGAATTACCTGGAGAGCTTTGGAGACTACTGATGTCATGGTTTTACTCCTAAAGATATTTGATGTAGTTGTCTTCAAAGGTAGTCTGAGTATGAGAAAATTTAAAAATTGTGCAGACAAGCATGAGTACTACTAGTCTAGATCGTTTCAGACCATCATTCTCTTTCGTTTCTAATGCGTGTTTACATACACAGTGTCCTACTTCTATGAAGAAATCTGCACTATAAGACACCCAGTCCATTAATAATATTATTGTGAAAAGATGGTGAACTCAGCTCACACCTGGGCTTGCGAACCACATAGCTCTAAGTACTGTTCCACATGTCTCACTTACCTTCTGTGTGACGATCACTGTGATTTTGTCTTCTTATAACTCAGTATTCTCATCTACGAAGTAATAATCAAAGTACTTTTTGTGCAGTTCTACATGCTGGTCATTCTTAAACACATCTTACGTATAATAACTAATTTTATTATTTACAGTACAGAAGGTTTCTGACTCATCATGTCAAGCTTTATGATGGCAACAAACTGTACTTATACAACCATTGCACTTTTCAAATTTAGTATAGTATAAATTGGATCAGCTATTCCATACTTCATTACACGTTAAGGTTTTTGTTTGATGATTTTTCCCAACTATAAGCAAAAAATGTGAATGTTCTGAGCACATTTAAAGTAGGGCAGCCTAAGTTGTGATCTTTGGTAAGGTAATTGTAGTAAGTGCATTTTCCACTTATGATGTTTCCAGTTTATGACGGTCTTATGTGGAAGTGACCCAGCGTAAGTTGAGAAGCATGTGTAGTCTTATGAGATAGGTACACTAGTTGTCCCCTTTTAAAAATGACAAAGCTGGAGGCACAGCAAAGTGCTAGTACATGACAGAACCAGGTGTCAGGTGTAGGTAGTACCCACCATTCCATGGCTTGTCCACCTGATACAATGGATGTTTTTGAACCACATGTATGAAAATGCCTAGTAGTAGCTTCATATCTGTGCCTTTTTTGCTTTTTATTTCTTCCTGTGAATTATGCGTGTCTTAGTCCATTCTTAGGAACCCTCACTGTAACACTTCACTGTCATGTGGAGATTTCAGGTATTACCAATGTAAACTACAGGCAGTGCCTTGGGATCACAAGGAATGTTGGTGCCCATCACAAATGAATGACTTCCTATGCTGAATCAACACAGGCTGGCCTTGTTAATCATCATAAACGTTCTTAACAAGGTATGGGTTAATTGGCCCCATGAACATATTTCCTTTGACTATATATTTGGATGAACCAACATTCCAACATCTTCAGTTAACAGTTTTTACCTGGAGTTAACTAGCATTTTATTAGTACTTGCAGAGTGAATATGTAAAACCTGGCTTCTCTTTCAAGCTGTTGCTATAAAAGGATATGGTCTGTCCTAAAGAGCAACATTTTCAATTCATTTGATTCCTTGATAGAAGAAGGAGCATCCTTGATAGAAGATAGAACATCTCAGTAAGGATGTTGCCACAGCTTGCAGTGCTTGTATTTTTTGTTTGTTTGTTTATTTGTTTGTTTTAGTTTTGTTTTTGTGGTTTTTTTGGCAGTGCTTGTTCTTTTTTAAAAGAAAAAACTTTACCCATCAGTAAGAAAGCTGCTATGCCTTTTCCCATCTTTGTCTTTTCAGGGGGGAACAGAGAAAGTCTAATAAACTTTCATTCAAGGTTATTTTTGAATCTTGAACTTCAGTGGAGCTGCTCCTTGTATTCCTCATGGGACTATTTTAAAGCATATTATCAGTTGTCTGACCTCTAGCAGTGTCCCTTGAGCTCTTAAGAGATTATCTTATGAATCCCAGAAGCTTGATAAGCAGTACATGAGTATTGGCTTTACCTTTTCTTGCTGAAACCTGTGCACATACAAAATATGGAAATGAAAGAAAGTTTTGGATCAAAGTAACAGAGTGTGTAGGGGGAATAAGTTAAACGGGGGACAGAAATGTCAGAGGAAATGACTGTTTACAAGGGAGTGTTGAGAGTGTGAGAAGTAGAAAAGCAAGGTGAAAAAACATGTCAAAAATATTACTGGTTTCAGAAACTGAAGAAGATGAAGTAAGATTTAAGAATAAAAAGAAGAAAACTTTTTAGAGAGGAAGAGGAAAAAGTGAAGAATCTAGTCTTTTTAGACTAATAAGTGGACCCAAAATGTCATCTCTTCAACACAGAATTAGTAAGTGATAGGAGCAAGAGGACAGCAATGCTGAGATGTCTCCAAGAATATGGGTCAAAGGAACTAGCTCTAAAGTTGATTTGAGTGTAGCAGAGACTAAAGAATGAATATAATGGAAATTATACATGTAAATCCTACAGCATAGGATACCAGAGGTTAAAGGGCAGCGGAGAAATCATATCGATTATGGTTTTCAGTGAAGAGTTCTATCCGGTTCTATCTTAGTCCTCTTGTTTAGTCTGCCTTGACTCTTACTCTCATTACTATAAAGGCCCTTTGGAACACTTGACACTTCTGAGCAGAGAGATTCTGAATATCCAGCTTTCTGAAAGGAAAACTGTAGGCCTTTCCCTCTCCAAAAACCTGGTCCTTTCTCATCCTTCTCAACCTCAAACTATTATCCTCACAGGCCAAGCTGTTTTCTCTTCTTAAGCATGGTTCTTATGGTCTATAATTGGAACCGTGCCAGCATCGCTTATAGTGGGTCCCAACCTTCCCAACAAAAGAACCACAACTAAAGTGCTTATTTCTTTTCTCTCCTCCATCTCCCATTTCTTCTTCCTGGGTAAAAAGAGCCTTAAAACTCAGATGGTAGGATCACTTTTTCTTCGTTTCTATTTTCCTAAACCAACAGAAATAAGGTAAATACTAAGATCTTGTTAGACTATTAGGAGTCCAATACAATTAAACATTTGAATTTTATAATAATTCTTATTGTTCTATTTTTGTACTTGCCTAAAAACTTTTCCAAAGGGTATGACTCAAAAGATTACCTACAGAGAGAAAATGCACTAGCCCTGCTGATACAATGATTGTGGCCCTCGTGGCATTTATAGTTCTTATTGTAAATTAATAAGCTGGCATTTTGATTTTTATGAGCTGGATAATGAGAAGCTGTCCCAGAGATATGGCCTCACTTATATGCTGACAGACTGGTTTTAAGCTGAGTTTGCAAAGCTAAAAACTAGATTTGGCACCAGATTACAATCACCAAGATGTCTGCCTGTCTAGAAGGCATCTTGGTAGGCAGCCAGCCTGCATCTTTTGGTGCCACTTGCACTACTCAAGAGCAGGCATATCCATCAGTTATATGTGCAATTTCTCACTTGTTCACTCACACATATGAAAATTTATTCCTTGACTCATTGAAAATAATAAAGTTTGCTTAATGTTAGGGTGCACAAAAGTAACTGACTTTCTATTTTATAAGATTCTGTGGCCTAGAAGCAGCTCTAAATAGAAGAAGAATGAATCAAATACTGTTCAAATATTTTGTTCATGTAATACAGAAGAAACACTTCTAGAATGGTGAAACAAACGCCTCCAAATATTGCTTCTCCACAAAAAATTTTTTTGAAATTTTGAAAAAATTGTCAAATACTTCTGTGGTTCTGAAAATTAACACAAGGTTTAGAGAAGCCCAAAAATCATTTGTTCAAGAAAAAATTTTACTTCTCTTACTCTCATGTCTCTCACCCCAGCTCCTCAGTCACCCTAAATACTACAGACTCACAATCATGGTACCTGTGAAAAACAACAGCATAACAGCCAGTGGAGTGAACACAGCAGGTTTGAAGCTTTTCCAACAGTCTCATTCTCAGAGCATTGTCATTATTTGACACATCTCAAAATTTCTTTGAAAAGTTTCACTCTTAGGGCATTGTCATTATTTGATTGAATTTGGTGTTCATTCTGAAAAGCACTGTAGACAGTGAGTCTGTTGAAGAAAATCCCTGTCAATTGTTTAATAACACAATTGTGTGAGACTGCAGTAACAAAATGGACTAACAAAAGCCTGGCTAAAAATTTAGCACAAGACATAACCAGCAAGATGTCCATGGGGATTTCTGAAAAGCTTTTGTGTATTCATGGAGGTCTGGAAAGTCATGTACAAGCAAGTTTGTGATCATGCCAGTGAAATATCGGAAAATGTCCTAATTTCTCACCTCTGGAGCACCAGTCTCTTCACAAGAAGGAAGTGAATGGAGTAATGCAAAGCTGAAAGCTGCTGGTGCCCTGCATGTGCTACAACATACACATGTGGCCTTTTGGCAAAAGATGGGAGGTGTCACTTCAAGCCATTGAAGACCGTGGCACAAGCTGGGAACGTAGCTCCACAGTTCTAAGAGAATATAGTTCTAATTAGTAGCTAAAGTGTTCTGGGCCCGGGGTTCAGTACTCAGTACTACTTTAAAATGAAAAAAAAAAAAAAGGCCCTTTGAATTGCAAAGATAATTTTCTTAATTGAACAAAGAAATAAATACTTAGAGTAAAAAAAAAAAGACAATATCTCTGTAATTAATAGCTGATGATTAAATTAACTGAATAGATATTTCTGTGGCTGCATATAACCTAGACTGTAGTGTTTCAGGAAAGTCACTGAACAGACACCACCAACAACAACAACAAAATGCACAAGAGCAATAACAAAAACAAAAAAGAAAAAATGAGTGAGTGTGGAGAGATTTTCAAAATTTCCATATTATGTTACATAAAATTTCTCTTTTTTTGGACAAAAAACACAGAAAAATCATAAATATAGCACACATGTAGGGAAAAATGTATTAAATGGAAACTATCCCTGAGAAAATAATCAAGATGTTAAATTTACTAGGTAAAGACTTTAACTATTGAAATATGTTTTAAAAACTAAAGAAAACCATGTCGAAAGAAAAGATAGAAGTGATGTCTTACCAAACAGAACATCACTATGGAACTAGATCATAAAAAGCTGAATAAAAATTCTGGAAGTGGAAAGTACAAAAGCTAAAAAGAAAAATTTAATAAAGTGCCTGCATAGTATATCTGAGCTGGTAGAAGAAAAAAACAGCAAAACTGAAGGAAACTCAAGTGATATTATCTAGTCTGAAGAAAAGAAATGAAAAATAGCATTCTTGGATACTATAAATATCATCAAGGATATCAGTATATGCATAGTGGCAATGCCAGAATGGAAAGAGTGAGAAAAGTGTGAATGTCAGAGTGAAAATAAAGAGAAAGAGAAAGAGACAGAAAAGGTAGTTGAAATAGTGTTTCCAGATTCCCCACATTTGAAGAAAAACATCAAATGAAACACCTAAGAAGCTAATTTAGTATATATTTGAAAATCTAAAGCTAAACATAGTATGGTGAAACTATTGAGAAGCAAGGAGAGAGTATTAAAAGCAAGAAGTAAAGTCCATTCACCATATTTGAAATCCTTAACAAGATACACAGCTGATTTCCCATCAGAACCTGTTAAGACTAGAAGGCAATATTGAAAATTCTAAAAGAAAAGATTATCACACTAGTCTTTTCAAAGCTCTACTGAAATGGAGAAAAGAAGTAGATACTTCTCAACTAAATTATATAAGGCCAGTATCATCCTTACACAAAATCAAAGACATTAAAAGAAAGGAAGATGGTAGACCAATGTCCTTTATAAGTATAGACTCATTGTGCTAGTAGACTGAATCAAGTTGCATATAAAGTGAGTCAGAAACTATAGAACAAATTATATTTGTTCCAAGAATATAAAATTTGCTTAACATTGGAAATCAATGTAATATACCATAAAAATATTATAAATGACAAAAGCCATGTCAGCATTTCATCTGAGGGAGGAAGAGAACTTGATAACACATAACTCCTTTCCACAATAAAACAGCCACACATACACACACACCCAATAAACTAGGAACATAAGGAAATTTCTCCAGCCTCACAAAAGATATCTATGAGAAATTTACAACAGTGTCATCTTTAATAGTGGAAAATTGAATATTCAGCATCAGGAACATGACAAAAAGTTTCATGCTGGTTACTGTTGTTCACCACTGTACTGTAGATTCTAGCTGTGTGGCTGAGCAAACAAGTAAAAGCTCTAACTGTCTAAGAAGAAGTAACATTATTTGCAGATAAAGTGATTTTATACACAGAAAATCCTAAGGAAGCCCACCATAAGCCTAAACAATGAAAAACCCATCAGAGCTAATAAATTAGTTTAACAATATTTCAGCATACACAACCATATTTAATATTAAATTGTATCTCTGTGGACTAGTAATGAATTGCATGATAATAAATGCAGAAAAAAGTCTGTTTATAGCCATATCAAAAAATGCAAAGTACTTAGAAATAAATTCAGCAAAAGAATTCCAAGATCTACACACTGAAAAGTACAAAATTATGTTGAAAGAACTCACAGGACATTTTATTAAGATGACAGTTACCCTCAGAGTAGCCTACAGACTCACTGTGACCCCTGTAAAACCTTTTTCTATCTTTATTTGTTTGCAGAAATTGGCAACTTTATCCTAAAACTGTTATGGAAATGTAAAGACTCAAAACCCCTCCAAAACAATCCTGAAAAAGTACAGAATTGGAGAACCCACATTTCCATTTTTAACTTACTACAAAGCTACAGTGTTCAAGGCACCATGATATTGCATAAGGATTGACATATCAGTCAGGAATAAGAGTGAATGTTCAGAAATATAGTTACATATCTTTGGTCCATTGATTTTCAAGAAGGATGCTATCACCATTCAGTGGAGGAAAGAATAATCGTTTTATCAAATGATACTGGAAAGACTGAATGTTAACATGTAAAAAAATAAAATTGAGACACACACCTTACATTATATGTAAAAACTCACCATCAATTCTATACCTGTGTTAGAATTAAAACTATCAGAATATAAGTATTTCTGACCTTAGGTAATGTTTTTCAGTATGACACCAAAAACATAACAAAATAAAGAAATTATATTGCAATAAAATACAATTTTGCATAAAAATGAAATCCAAAAAGAAAAAAGCAAGCTATACTGGAGAAAATATTACACATCTTTTAAGTGTCTAACATCCAGGATATATAAAGGACACTTATCAGTTAGCAATGAAAAGACAAGAATCCCAATTTAACAAGCAAAACCTAGTTAAAAACATAAAAAATCTGAACAGATATTTCTCTGAGGAAGATATAAATGGTCAATAAACAATGAAAAGCATTTAGCATAATAGGTCATGAGTGAAGTGGAAATCCAAATCACAATGATGTGTGTGATGTCATGCTCACTAGGATATCTATAATAAAAAGGCAGATAAAGCTGGATATGGTAGTTTGTGCTTGTTATCTCAGCGCTCTAGGAGACTGAAGTAGGAGGACTGCAAATCTGAGCCACACCTAGGCAATTTAGCAAGACCTACCTCAAAATATAATATGGCTTGACATGTAGATCAATATGAGGGCTGTAGGTTCAATCTCCAATAAACAAAAATTAAAAAGGCAGATAATAAGTGATGTCAAGGATGTGGAGTAACCAGGATCCTTGTACATTGGGTGGTACTACATAATGAAAGTAATGTGTAAAATAGGCTGGCCATTCCTCAAGCAACTAAAAAGAGAGTTACCACATGACCTAACAATTCCACCCCTAGTTATGTACCAAATATAAGTGAAAATACATGTTTACACAAAACTTACATGTAAAAGGTTCATAATAACCAAAAAGTAAAAAATAATGTCCATCAGTTAATGACTATATAAATAAAATGTCATATATTTATGATACAGTATCTAGCAATAACAAGCACTGAAGTATTGATAAATACTATAACATGGATGAATGTTGAAAACACAATGAGTGAAAGAAGCCAGTCACAAAAGACTAAGTACTGTACAACCCTACTGTTTGTATGAAATTTCACAAAAAGGAGCAAATGTTAGATACTGAATAAATAATTAATGTTTGATAGGAGTTTGGGAAAAGGAGAAGTAGAAGGTAACTGCTAGTAGGAATGGGTATTTGGGACAGCTGATGACAATGTCTAAGAAAAATGTTGCAGTGTAGAATATAACTGGATTAGAATATAACTGGCTACGCAACTATATGAATACACTAAAACACTGATTTGTACACTTTAGAAGGATGAATTTATGAAATGAATTAGAAGAATTATATATCAATAAAGCTGTTCTAAAAATTTCTGCTTAAGCATTTAGGCAAACAAAAAGGTTACTTAGATGTTGATAGCAGTATAGTTTGTAACAGCTACATCTTGGAAATAGTTCAGGTGCCTATCAGCTGGAGACTGGATGAAGATGTGACTTGTTTATGAAATAAAGTATTATTCAGCAATAAATAATGATAAATTAGAGATATTTGTAGCTAAATTGATGCAAATTGAGATCACAATCATGAGTGAAATAAATAGGACAAATGTGAAAATATCAGTTCTCTAGTGTGAAAAACTGAAAGTGTAAATGAAGTCCAAAATGTATAGCAGCTATTGTGAAATAGAAAGAAAATCTTTAAAGGAGAAGGGGAGCTGGAGGAAGCCGGGAAAAGTAAAGAAAAGAAAGAAAAAAACTGAAGGTAAAATGAAAACAAAGCTTATGTCTGTGGGAGTGAAGGGGCTAGAGGGAGGGCAGGGGAATCTGAAAAAATGAGAATCAACATATAGGATGAACAGCTGCAAGATTTCAGTGATGAACGGGAAAATAATGTGTACTTAAAATGTACCAACAAACTGGAAATTTTAAAAATTAAAAATAATTTATAATTACTTAATATATTGATTTTCAACTTTAGTGTACATCATCAAGTCAATTGAGGAAACTTTAAAATGCGTATTATTATACATGCAGAGATTCAATATTTCTCACATGGTCAAAGGTAACAATGTCTGTGCTTGATCATTGAACTAATAGACCTAAAAAAAGCTTAGAAAGGTAGGTGCAGAAATAGTATCTATTAATGAGCTAGTAATAGAATCTGGGCCACTGTAATTTTATTTTTTATACTTTTTTATGTTTTCTGGTTCTTTGAACTTTTGAAAATGATTAGAAATAAATATTTATCTCAAAAGAAAGACAAGAAAATAAATTCTCCACAAACATGTTACATTATATTATTTTAGACTGGTGTTAATTTTCTAGCCTATATCTTCACTAAGAGAATTAATGTAAAGAAATTATGGATGAAAATCTAAATACATTAACATTATTGCTGATTTGATACTTCCTTTTAAAACATTCTAGATAGAATTATGAGGCAATTGAGATTCATTAGTTATAATTACTAGTCATCATTTTGTAAAGATCACCACTGCTCTATGATTTATTCTTGCCCATGAGCTATTATTTAACATCTATATGCTTCACTGCTAGAAAGAGAGAGGGTTCTAAGGATCTGTTGTTCTATCTGGATGATTGTGTGTGTTATTTGTGCAATTTCTCTGTCTTTTTTGTCACTTTATGGTGAAACTAGGACAAAGTAGAGGACAGATGGGAAACTATGCCAATGAAAGCAGCAAGTAGAATTTTAATGCTTTACAGTTTACAAAGTGTCTCTGCATGTACTGCCTCATTGAATTCTCACATCCACCTTGTGTTTATTATCCCATTTTTCTGAAAAATTAGACACAGAGAGGAAAAAGGAACTTCTGCTATCTCTTAGCTGTGGGAAATGAATCAAGCTCCAGTCTTCCTGCCTTTTTCATAATCTAGTCTACCGAGCTAACTTGGCAGTTGCCAAAGACCATTCCTCACTTTTACTTTTCTGTCTTCATTCACAAACTTCTAATGTTGCTTTCTTGACACTCAACTGCCCCTGGGTTTTCCCATTGAACCTATATGTCCAATTTAATAGCACAACTTATATCACATTGTTTCCCTATGATTTGTTTGCCTGTTTTTCTCTTTTTGACCATAGCTTATTGAGGGCAGGAATTAGGCCTTTTTTGTTTTGATATCCCTATAGCCTACCATAGTAGAGTCTGATTCATAGTAGGTGCATACAAGTGGTGAATTTCCTCTCTGATGACCACATTTGTATGGACATAGTTGGAGTAGAAACACTGTTTTCCAGAAGCTTCTGTGTGCTGTTGAAAGCGGTAGGGTAGTGGAGGAAGGTGTTCCTTCCTGTGGGATTTTCCACAGGTGGAGAATTTGTAGAGCTGGACTAGTTGCTAATACACCTAACATTAATTTTCTTCTTTTGATATTCTTAATACTCAAGTGGGCAAGGCCATAGTGTACCTTTGTGAGGTGAGAGTATTTAGTCATACATTGTTTGAAAGTATGGTGAATATTGGTGTTCCCTACAATTTTAATTTCATTGGATAATTGAAGATAACAATTTATAATTTATTATTGGTCCAATGACTTTTTTTCACGTTTTCCTTGGAATTGGATGATATGAGGTTAAATTACCTGGACATACACTGTGTTCTTTTGTTTTTAAGATAATTATGTTGCCCTGGAATAATTCCAAAGGGTCATGCTGAGAGGATTAACTTAAGATTCTATGAAAAATTGGAACTGGACCTACCATGAATTTTTGTATCTTTTAGCTGTCACCTAGAGTTGAGTTATTATAGTTCAAAGATGTACATCCTCCTCTCTGATAATAGGTATAAAAAGTGCCAGAACCTGCTAACTACTGTTAGAAAAGAGAGAATAAATTGCATTTAAGGAAAACAAGGATATCCATTGACCGATTTCTTCTTTAGAAATTCAATTTGGAAAAGAGTATATGTAGAAAATATCAGTCAAGACAAACTCAGTTTATTCTAAAAACAACCAAGAAGACTTTTAATAGTCAAGAAGACTACAACCAAGTAGACTTCTTCATTTTGTTTTTGTTCTTGATATTTAAGTAGCTCAGCTGTAGACTTATTAAAGAGAAAAACAGGAAATTAAAGAATCCAGTGAAGAGAAAAACAAATAATATAAATTAGTAAGGGAACAATGGAATTAATTTCTGAGGAAAAATTTAAGTAGTAAAGAATGCCTTGCTTTGCTTAGTAAGAACTCACAGGAATCATAATAATAGTTTACAAATATTTAAAAGATGTAAAACTGAGAAGGAAAAGGAATTATTCAGCATGAGTCCACATGGGTACAATCAAAAGTAATGTTATAAATTCACAAAGGTTATCAGATAAAAAGCTTCCAACTACTGAGTGCTTTTGATGACTATTTACTCTCACTGGAAATATTGCAGATTTTAAACAGTGAAACTTTCAACCAAATAAAACACAAAAAGGACCTCTTTGTTGATACTTGGTAGTCTCATTATCAGTCCACTAACATCCTAAATCCAGATTCCAAGCAGGTGGGAGAGATTCCATCATGTAATTAAATATATGTGAAAGTTTAAATTAGGCAGTTATATCTGCCTTATTAGCCTGTGGCTTTTGTCAGTAGAATTTATGCTTTACTAGTTTTGCCCTTGTCTAACAAACTCCCATTCATTCTTTGAGGCTCAGTTTGAGTATCGTACTGGAGAAGTTTCCCACACAGGAAGGGTTGGACGTGTGACTTGGATCCTCTTGAGGCTGGCTGAGGATGCCAGAATCCCGCACACAGCAAATTTGGAAGACCAAATTCACTTGTGTCTCCCTTGCTACACCGTGGGCTCCTTCAGGGCAAGGTCTGGGCCTTGCTTAGTGGTGTATTCGTAGCACTCCTCAAGGTGCTGTGTCCATAGTATGCATCCTGAAATCACCTTTTGGTGTTCATAGGCTCTCCCTCTTTCTGTCTCATTATGAAACATAAATTTTACCATGGAAGTGTCATTCCCGTGCAATGGCTAGAGAGGGAGTTGGCAAACTGTAACTACCAATCAAATCTGTTCTGCCATGTTTTTGTTTGGTAGCTTATTATCTAAGAATACTTAAGTGGTTGAAAAATCAAAACAATAATACTTTGTGTCATGTGATAATTATATAAGATTCTAATTTCAGTGTCTAAAAATTAAATTGTATTGGAACACAGCCATGCTTATTTGTTTTTGTACTATGTATGTCACAATAGCATAACTGAGGAGTTGTGACAGAAATGGAATTTAATGCAAGCTTTAAATATTTGTTGTACAGCCTTTTGCAGAAAAATGTTTGCTGCTCCTTGCCTTCCATATAGACATAATAGAGTTCTACCCATCTGTCCAAGAATGCTATCTTGTATGTTGGCCACTAAGATAAGTCTCTAAACAGTTATCTTTCTGAGATCACTTGGTAAATAATTCTCTGCCTTGCTTACTACATTTTATGGTAGGTAGGTATTGATAAAATAGCCACATTTAAATAACTGGAATGAAATGTTGTTCATGTTAAAAATATAACTGCATTTAACTAAATGTCTTTGCAGTTAAGCTTTTAGTTAAATGAAGCAAAGGCCTTTTAAATTAGAGATCAATAACTATTTGATTATAGATTATAGATTCCATTTTTACTTAAGTAACATTGAGAAATGCATGCTATATTTTGGAGAGGGTACTTTGAGACGTAAAGTCTGACTGTAGGGAATAACATTTAATCAGAATAGTCATCTTTCCACTCAGGAAAACTCCAAATTGAGTCATTAACGTGCAAGAACAACTGCACAAGTTCAAAGCAGCAGTTCTGTTTCTTTGGTCTGCTGTGTCTGTGTCAGGAAAAAGTTTCTACAGAGGTGAGCTCCACCCGAAAAGCTGCTAAGAGCAGTGCCTTTGTTGTTGGTAACCAACCTTGAGGCTGGCTAGATATCATCAAGCCATTTTATACTTACAGCCTGTGTAACCTGATAGAGATTGTACATGGCTTGATTTCACAGTTTATTGTCACATACCTCAAGCAAAAGTAAAAACTTCTGCAGAATTACCTGTGTACAAGAGTTAAAATTAGGTTGTTCACAAATTTGTCTTTGCATCCTCCTGTTGTTGATATGTGGCAATTAACTAATTAGGCCATAAAATCTATTTAACAAGTTGTTGTATCTATGTTACTTTTTAGGAGAAGGTAAATGAGGGTGTGTGTGTGTGTGTGTGTGTGTGTGTGTGTGTGTGCATGTGAGTGTGAATGTGATTTGTTTCTAACAAATCCAGAAATATACTTTTTTGAAGCATCACCAGGTGTTGAAGGAAGGACATGAATTGAACAGGAAAAAATAAGAATCAAGATATGCTCATCAACTCTAGAGTGGATAAAGAAGATGTGGATTTTGAAAAAAATGGAGTATTACTCTGCCATAAAGTGATAAGGTTGAGTCATTTATACTGAAATGGACATAGCTAGAGAACAAACTCATAAGTGAAATAAATAGGTCACAAATGTGTAAATATATATTTTCTCTGGTGTGAGAAATTGAAAATGAAAATCAGTTCTAGAAAGTATGATAGATATTGTGAAATAGAAAATATTCAAAGGGAAATTGGGTGTAATGAGGGGAAATAAAAAATGTGATGGTAAAAAAAATAAACAAAGCTTATATATATGGGGGTGTGGATTTTAGGTTGGGTAGGGGAATGCAAAAACGTGAGAATTAAGTCGTGTCATATACTGGTACAAATTCTCGATGTTGAGTGCAATGATGATGTGTATTCATAATATACCAATAAAGACTTAAATTTTAAAAAAGATTTATCAGTTGTACAGGTATAAATTCTCAATGATGAATGTGATAGTAAGTTGTACCTAAAGTATATCAATAAACTCAATTTTAAAAATCACTGATTTTATCTTGGAGATACTATACTTTACTTGAGGTAAAAATCATGATGGAATTTATCATTTTGTTTTACTTATGATTAGACTTTTCAGCCTAGTGAAACAGTTTACTACAGAATTATACTATGAAATGAAAAATGACATTTCAGATATTTTCTCCTAATTAATATTTTATTGCATAAAAATTATTATTTCTCCTCTGTGCTCTTTTATTCATTAATAATGTAGAACTTACTGGAAAGATGTTTTTCATTGCTGACTTTACTTGTACTGTAATACTTAATGTATCAGATGTCTTGCAAAGTATAAATAAAAGCCAGATATTGCTGAGATAATAGTAGATAACATTTACTGGGGAATTATTAGGTACCTGGTATTTTCCTAATTGTCTTACATAGATCTTCTATTTTCATATTGTCAACAGTCTTATAAAATAAATGCTCTGATTATATTTATTTATTAATTTAAACAATAAAGAAAGAAATGTTATCTGACATCAAGTAGTTGTAGGGGATGGAGGATTCAAAGTCAGGCCTTTTAACATCAAAGTCCATGATTTTAAGCACTGCTTCTCAGTCGTTATCTTGCTGGTAACCTCGTAGTTATAAAGTTTGTGGACTCTGGATGGGGGCATTCTGTTCAAATTCTAGCCATGATATTGAGTGTAAGAGTCATTCCCATCTTACAAACAGGAAAGGAAAGCTTAAAGAGATTAGCAAGCTTCCCTGAGTTAAGTAACAAGTAATGGCTAGAATCAAATTCAGAATAACTCATTTATGAGTGTGCTTGACTAAGAGTCTCCTTTTTCTCTATCACTCTCTAGACAGCATCTCAGAACTTTTCAGAAGTGTGCTGCCAGGTTGCAGTTACTCATTCCAATTTACACTTTCCATTAATATCTCAGCAACTCTCCATCTAAACCCTGAGGGCTAGGAGTACTCTGGTGAGATGGAACCCAGATAAATGGAGCTGTAACTGTCCTTCAGGTATATTCCTATTTGACTGAAGAAGACCGTGAGTCTAAAAATCATTGGCTTGAACCAGGAAAGCATTTTTGTAGGAAGGAGACAGTTAGCATTTTACCTGTGGAGTGCAGGCTGAGTTGGAAATGTGAAGAGAACAGTTTTGGAGCTCATACTAGCAGTGGTTGTCCAAAAAAACATCAAACAGGAAACTAATATGTATTTCCTATCTGCTTTGTGCTGGAAAATGCATTTGCTTTCTGTTAGTTGTTACTCAAAAATCACTTCAAAGTGATACTGTTACGACTATCTCCAATTTGTTGATATTTGAATTATATATATGCCAAAGATAATAATATACATAGTATAGTTGTATAGTCTGCATTCAAGCTGAAGTCTTTTCACTCCATAGTGTAATATCCTTCTTTGGAACAAAATTCTTGCTTCTTACTGGAGGATATGTGCAAATATGCACAAAGAAAATATGGATGCCATTGCTGTTACACAACAGCCAACTCATGCTACCAGCCGCTGATGCCTTGGAAATGCAATGGAGACAATATGTATCTACTGAGCGCTTCTCATGGCCAAAAGCAATAGTCTAAAACTAGTGACATTCAAAAATAAGAAACAGTTGACAATTTAGGAGACATTCCAGGATACCTGAGTAGTCCATTTTTGGAAACTTGGGTTTGCTAACTTATACCTCTTTGATCATGAGACAGAAATACCTTAGACTCTGCAGATCCAAGATATGAGCCAAATTCTTACTTGATTTCTTACCAGCTGTTTGATCTTAGGCATCCTCCAGATACCTCAGAGGCACAGTTGCTCTATCTATAAAGTGGGGATTATAGTATTTATCTCATAGAATTGGAGTGAGGATTCTATGATATCACATGTAACCGCATCCAACCCCCTATTGGATAAAGGAAGTACTCTTCCTTTTGCAAGGTTACTCTAACCTAGACACTAATTCTAAAAGTTCAAGTAATTCTGCTAAGTTCTGTAGTTGATGAGGATTGTAAAACATAATTCCTGCCACTAAGTATTTTAAATTTGGAAGAGATAATTAATGAACAAAAATAGTGTGATAGTAGATGAGTTGTATAAGAAAGTCACAATAATGTGTATATTTTATGTACAAAGGAGCTTTAGGACACAAACATCTCCTTGATGCCACTGGAGTGACCTAGAGTTTGAGTGTTGGTTAAGATCTCAACATGTGTGGTGGTGGGAATGTGATCAGTAGAGAACAGCTAAGACCTTTGTGCCTCATTTCTCATTTGGTTAAAATAATTTCATTTAAATTATGAGAATGGTTTTCAAGACACCATCTAGAAAGTCTGAGTAAAAGCTGAACAACTAGTAAGTGGAATAGTGTGGACTTGAGCCCATATAGTGTATTCTAAATCCAATAGTTGTTACTTTAACATACTGGCTTCTGTCCTTTTGGGCCCTCACACTATAATCTGAGTGCCTCTGGCTGACTTTTGATCCTTCCTCTCAAATGGGATGGACTAGGAAACTCAGAAATTCCATCTCTCACATAATTGCACTGTCTGCTTGGCTCAGCTAACTCATACTACTATGCACATGGGTCTACTGTTACTCTGCTTTCCTTTTCCAGCCATTTGCAATGATTAATATGATAATTCCAATCTTTAAGTCTTCTTTTTTGCTTTAACAATATTTTAAATATATAATTTCAAGCATAGTCTCTTTTGTATATGTGTGCATGTGTGGGTGTGTGCGCATGTGTGCATGTGTGTGATGTTAGGAATTGAACCCAGGATTTTGCACTGAGCTACATCCCCAGTCTTGTTTATCTTCTATTTTGAGGCAAGGTCTTATTAATTTGCTAAGTTGCACAGGCTGGATTTCAACTTATGGTCTTCGTGGCTCAACCCCAGAACACTAGGATTACAAGTGGGTGCCACCATACCTGGCTTGAAATATATTTTTAAAATTTCTATTATTGATAGATTTCTTTTGTATTCATTGTCAGCCAATAGCAAAGGTTAATTTTTAGCTTCCTGGAAACAATAATAAAAACAATTTTCCCCAGATTTTATAAAACTTTCTCATGTAAATTTGTAATTTTTAAATATACCTGGTGGCAATTTTCTCAACAAAATTTAGCTATCTCTAATAATTGGATAGTCTTCTATGTTTTTAAAATATTGATAAATATTTGGCAACAGTACAACTCTGATAATCTATGGATTTATGTGTATCGAGCTGATCATCTTTATAGGCTCTATCTTTGAAGATAAGCCCTTCAACCAAACAGAAAGCTATCTGGTCAAATTCATCTTAATATTACAACTTTAAAATGTTGAGTGGCAGGTAAAGTTGATCTCAGAAGTGGCAGATTGCTTATAGCATATTTAGTGATCTTGGACAAATAGTAGTGATGCTGTGGAAGCTGGCAGGAGTCTGAAGTGTGTTCCTGACCACTGGCAGCAGTGCCATGGTGCTCTGATAGACCCTTAGTGTCTGCCTTGTGTGCTGGATGGAGGGAGAGACAAGGTAAGGAGAGGGAGGGACTAGTGCTCACGTGGGCAGAGCCACAGAAAAGTTGATTATTTACGTGTGTCTGTCTATCATGTTTATATGTAAAAGTTGCTAACTCTTACAGCCAGAAAAGTATAGTGAGTGAACTCTTGGTGTTGTTCAGATTTCAGAGAGGATTCTTTTCTATTAAAGAATAGACTTTAAAAAAAATCTTCTAGGTTCTAGAAGTTATTCAATTGATAATAATGATTAGTCATCTTTATGTTTGAAAAGATTAAGATAATAGACATCTCTAGTGCCAATGACTATAGTAGCTTGAAATCGTTTTTTCAAAATAATAGATTATTTTGACTGCATATGTTCTTTGCAGATAAACAACCAGAGGGGTTTATTGATCTAACTGACAAAATATGGTGGGAGGGAAAAGATAGTTTATATGGCTTTTGTGTAGTTTTAAAACTCAATAGGCTTAGCCCTTTAAAACATACAGACAGCATTTCTTTTAAGGACCCTACCTACTTTCCTTTTAAAATTGATTTCTGTGCTAGTCAGATTTCCATCTCTGTGACAAAATACTCAAGAGTAACAATTTAAAGGAGGAAAGAATTATTTTGGCTCATAGTTTCACAGATAATACAGTCCTTGGCTTCCGGTTCCCTTGCTACCAGCCTATGGGGAAGTGGGTCATCATGGGGAAAGAGAAGTCCGGGAGCAGAGCTGCTCACCTCATGGCTGACAGGAGATGGAGAGGTCAAGAGAGCCAGAGAGGAAGAGGCCAGGGACAAAATACAACCCCCACACATGTGCACCCATGGCACACGCTCTCTAGGCCCACTTCCTAATAACCTGTTCAGTTAAGAAGTCACCACGGGGCCTGTTCTGGAGGTCAGCCCCCTCCTGATCCAAGGATTTCTCAAGGCCTGGCCTTAGGAGACATTTTTTATTTGAACCATAACAGTAACCCATCACAGAACTAATTAAACTGAGTAGAAGTTTGAGAACAATGGAAAAGGCCACCAGAAGTCACCCCCAGAAAACAAAATAGGTTTTTTCAACTCTTTTAATGGTTGTGTGTTTGTTATGATTCCATTTGGAAAACTGTCATCATATCAGCACGACACACAATACACATGAATAGGAACTCAAACAAGGGAAGTATTGAAACCAAGCCAAGGAAGTATTCCTTTTAAAAACCAGAACTTTTAAGTTGTTTTTAAAAAGGCATTCATGGGCCAGGAATCTAGCTTAGTGGCTCTGTGCCTGCCTCACAAACAAAGGGTCTCCAGAACAGAAGAAAAAAAAACCACATTCATTTAAATTGGTAGCAATCTGTAGAACTGGTTTTGCTAATTCCAGAAAACACAATCATAAAAAGAAGTAAACAGTTTTCCTAAATCTGTTTCAGGTGTGACTAAAGTTTTCTATGCAAATATTTCTGATTGTGTACTCTATAACCAAGTTTGAAAAGGGCAGAATAAGGAGAATGTTGGCATGAAACTTAGATGTAAAGAAAAAGAGATTTCTTGTTTTACTGTGATTCTCCTTTCTCCTAAATGCCAGCAGAAGTCACTAATCTGAAACTCAGAAGGATCTCCCCTTAACACTGGCAACATTTATGATTTAACATTTATGTTTATGATTTAACATAAATTATTCACAATAATTTTAAGCACTGTATTATACTCTTTATGTATACTATACTATTCATTTAATCCTCATGACTATCCCTTTAGGCAAAGAGGCTAAGGAAAAGACCTTAAATAATGAACTTTCCCACAGCCTCACAGGCAGAAAGTGGAGGAGGAACCCAAAGCTCCCACGCTTTACAAATCCCCTCTCATTCCCCTGTTACCTTGTGAAGATTGTCACAGAGGGGAGATGACTGTGAATATTGTTACATGGAGAAAAAATGAAAACTAAAGTTATTCATTAACATTAAAAATAAGCCTGTATGATACAGAGTACCAGCTAGTGAACTCATACTCCCAGACTCACACATTATATATGGATATCTGATCCAGTATGAGACATTACTAATAAATGTCAGTGAAGCAAGCAGTTTCAGGGCCAGGCAAAATAAGGAGTAGCTTAGGACCTTCAGTGCAGCACACTAGGGCTTTTCTTGGTGCACTAAGGTCTACTCTGAGCCAAGACTAACACAGAAGATGCAGAAGTGATATGTTCAATTCACAACACTTACACTGAAGGAGAATCTCCATTTTATACTAAAAATTTTTTAAATCCACACTGAAATTGCTCTAGTGGTAATCCTAAAAAAATCATCATCTAAAATTTTCATTTTATTCCTGGAAATATGTGTATATTTGAAAAAATCAAAGGTCATTTCTAACCAAGAGCATATTTCTAATATGGATAAAACATGAAAGTCACTGTGATTGGTGGTTATTCATTTTCAGTGTAACTTTGATTCTCCATCGACTACTCATATTAAATACCAATGAACAGTTTTCAAAGGGAAAACCATTTTGTTATAATTTTTATACTTTATATGATATCTTTCCATTTTTCTATTTTATGTCTGACAAATTCATAAATTCTGGATTGTTTATTATAAACAATCTTAAGCAGACCAGATGCATCCCACTAAAAGCATTTATTTGTAAAGATTCTTTTGCTATTGTGTCAGTGAAGCTTAACTGTCTCCATAATTGGCTTGGGAGTCACTGAGGAATAGTAAAGCTTGTTTTGGGTTGGGTCATGGAGGTGTGCCCTTGTTGATCCGTCACCTATTCATCTCAGGGCTGTTCCTCTGTTCTGCTTCCTGGCTGCTTCCTACCCACCATGAACTAAGCTTGTTTGTTCCACCATACTCATCCACCATAATGTTCCTTCTGTGGAGCCCACTGAGTGTGGACTGAATCTTCCATAACTACAGTCTTACTTTTTTGAGGTATGTGTGGGGCAAGGGTGAGTTAGTCTCAGCAACAAAATAGTTAACTAAATCAGCCAGTAGATACTGTTAGTTTGTTTGCCAGAGGTCTGTTATCATTATGTTTGCAAACAGAGTTAAAGCAGTACCGTCTTATTTCTGTCTGAAATTCTTCATCCACCTTCTCCCCCAACACATGCTCTGCAAAGGGAGATAATGGATTGAAAACTTTTTCTTATCTGTAAACTCTCTGCAACCTTGAAGGGAAAAGTGATATCTGGTAGTGTCTTTTTCAAAATCAAGCACTGGCTTGGAAATATGTCAAGCAAAGCAGAGGAAAGAGACAGGCTCTGACTTATTGCCACTGGTAGAGTGCCTTCCCATGAGACCAAAATAGACAAAAATTCCTTAGATTTCTGGCCAAGATTTTTTTCCTTTGTGGTACCAGAGATTGAACTTGGGCCCTTGTGCTTCCTAGGTAGACATGGTACCATTTGTGCTGAATCCCCAGCAAAGTAAGATCTCAGGTAGTCCCAACTTGCTTCTTTCTTAAAATGAACCTGATGTTAAACAACATTGACAGGAGAGCCATGATGAATATATCACATCCCTACCTGGCTTGTCTTTGCCCAGGGTGATCTTTTTCCCCAGTGGGCCCACACTGTTTGGCTCTGCCTCTTTGAATCTTCACTATTCACAAGTAGTTATATTATTTCATACTTGTAAAGAGCTTATTTGTCAGATGTTCTTAAAAAATGTTTTCTACATTAGCCTACTGAATCATAAGAGCAAATCTCCTATTAGTTGGGTCTTGAAGGTTCTTCAAAAACCTACACAATAAAGGCTTGGTTGCCAAGACAGTACTATTGGGAGGAGGTGGAAGCTGGTAAGAGGTCTTTAGGTTACTAGGGATATACCACTGAAGGGGATTGTGGGAACCCTTTTTATCCTGGCCAAGTTGAGCTGTCTATGTTCTATATTGTAAAAATTCAGCATTTAATTATAGAAATACCATCTCATACTGTTTTAGGATTCCAAGGTCATTATGTATGGCTCTTTTCTATTCTCAAAAGGGTCAAACACCAGGAGAAGCTTCCTACACTGGAGGGCACCTGAATTTTTGTTCTTGTTCCTTTTGATTTGCTAGGAATCCTTCCTCTACTTTTTATTTGACCCACTAGCTAGGTTAATTTGTTTTAGCAGAAAGGATGATTTAAAATATAAGAATCTTTCGGTCATTTGAAGAGGTGTTTAATTTAGTATTGTAATTCAGCAAAGAGAGAACATTTAATTTTAATCTGTTCAACTCTTCTAAAGATGGCGTTGTATCTTCTGTTATTGCAGTGAAAGAGAACATCATCCAAATTTCCTTTGAAAATCTGTCCATTGGCATTTACTATGAATGGTAGACAGAGAATCAAAGTTATTCTGAAAATGACTAACCACTAGCCAGTAACTTGCAAACTTTATCTGTGTAAGAGTTATGCTATTAATTAGAATTTCCCTCTTGCTCTTTAGCAAACATACAGAGTTTCAAGAATGAGGACAGGAAATTACAGCTGATGGGTTTCTCAGGGTCCTTACAAGAGCAATTTCTGGATAGATTTTTAAAAAACATCCTACAAAAGGAGAACATTGCTGGGTTCTTCCTAGAGTTCCTTAGGAGCCCCTGTTTTCTGAGCTACACTTGATTGTGCTCAAATCTGAAGATAGGGAACTCTGAAATGAAATACAGCTGTTCTGGTATTTTTAAGAAAATTGTTAGGGAGACACTATGTGCAATCAATTAGATTGTTCTCTTTGTTCCCTCCATTTCAGAAGACAGAAACAATTTGTAAATGCAGAGTTGATGCTGAGAATGTAAATTGCCTTAGAGTATCTGTTTATGCTGTTAGATTTATGCATAAACTGTAGATGGCACAAACAAGGTCTTATTGACCTTAGCAGCAAAGCAGTGATCCAAAACAGGCTCTTTGCATTCAATTTCATGCTACCAATCAGCCATTTTAACATTTCAGCTTTGAGAGTTGAATGCTTTTACTTTTAAAGAACTTTGACAAATACAGATTATGTTTCTGAATGAAAATTTTCACCACCGTTCTAAATGAATGTGATGATAACATTTCAAAATGGTATTTCTTACACCGTGTTTGAATTTAATGGTAGTTACCATTCATCCATGGCTCGGTCTGAGAACTCAGAGTGTTACACTGTTAGTATTATTTAAGAGAATAATCCTTTTTTATCATCAACTGATGTCCATCTGAGTAAAGTCAAGAAATTAGAAAAAAAGAGAAGTGGAAGAATGAATTCTTAAACTTACTTAAGGGATATCTGCTTACTCAAATAATTGTTAATAATTTAATCAGTCAACAAGTATTTGTTGAGAATTTGTTTGTAATATCTGCACTTGATACTAACAGAAAAAATAAAGTGAAAATACTGCCAGAATTTGGTTGAATGGCTGTCACTCTTAAACATACCACAAATGATGGTTATTTTCTTTCTTTTTTGTAGGAAACAAATGTACAAATTTCATTTAGTAGTTTTTAGATGTACATGGGAAACTTCACAAGAAAAAGAGAGACCCAAAGAAGTTGTTTAAGCCAAAAATTTAAATTCTAGCACAGATAGTGTATAATAAGTTGTGAAAACATGACAAGACAAAAAGATATTGGCTATTTAACAAGTACTATACCTTTTGGTTATTAGTCTTAAGAGACATTACCTCAGTGGCATTGTTTTTTGCCTAGGATCAATGATGGTATGTGATATGTCTAAGAAAACATTCCTGGTGGAATTGGCTGTTAGGAATATTTTTTTAAGTTACATTAATTTAAAAATATGTGAAGAAGCTCTTTTCCTATGACATACTCAATGTATGGTAAAATGTTCGGCCATTTGATCCAGGGTTAATACACTGTTACACACAAAAAGTCAATCAGTATTCTTTTATGCTATTGCTAATCTGTATTGTTCTTAACATAAGTAAAATTAAAAATTCAGTTACTGTTCCAACAAATACTTCCTAAAGTCAGAAGACTGCCAGACACAACAGATGTTGGAACAACACAGGTGGATCATCAGGGGTTTTTTTGTTTGTTTGTTTGTTTTGTTTTGAGACAGGGTCTCGCTTTGTGGTTCAGCCTGGTCCTGAGCTCAGCCTCAAATTCACATCACAGCAATCCTTCTGCCTCTGCCTCCCGAGTGCTAGGATTACAGGCGTGAGCCACCACGCCCGGCACTGTGGTATGTGGTACAGGTTGCTGCTGGGCATGAGTCTCCACTCCCAGTATTGTATGTGGTTACCCGGGATCGAACCTGGGTCCTTGCGCTTGCAAGACAGGCGCCGGAACCACTGAGCTAACTCCCCGGCCCCGGATCATCAGAGTTTTAAATCACGTGGAAAAGTGAGAAAGCTTACAGAGGACTATGAAAGAGTATGATGAGCTTCCTACAAGTCATGCAAAGTCCTTTTCTAGGGTTTGGGAGAAAAGTAATGAATCCAGAGGACTGCATAGAAGGAAGAGCTTTCTCAGCTTTCAAAGATGGGTGTGATTTCAACAAGTAGTGTTACATAGAATTATTGGAAAGAGAAGTACTGGAATCTCCCCAGTTACCAATATAAAGGTAGTAAGTTGCTGGAAAACAATCAAGAGATTGAAATAGAGAATTTGTGAATTTGAAAGACATTTCCGCAGTAAGTGACTGAATTTAGTGGCTGTAAATATGTGCAGAAGGAAATGAAGACAGAAGTCAGAGATGTACC
Source organism: Petromus typicus (assembly GCA_004026965.1). Lineage (NCBI taxonomy): Eukaryota > Metazoa > Chordata > Mammalia > Rodentia > Petromuridae > Petromus > Petromus typicus. The sequence goes on from PVIR01001736.1 coordinate 91,535, forward strand.
CCATTTCAGATGTGGGTGACTGGAAAATTATGATGTCATTTAAAATGCAAATAGTATAAGAAGTATATTTAAGAAGAAGGTCATAAATTGAATTTCAATACTGGTTTTGAGGTAGAAATCAAGTGGCGCAATAAATTCAGAACTAGAACTCAGGAGGATAGAGCTAAAGAATATTTAAGGTTCCACTGAGTAGAGATAACAGTTGAATCTTGGCCATAAGCTTTGTCCAGAAGAGAAAAAGACGAGAGGTAGCCTGGAAGCTAGGATCACCACACTGATGGTGACTGAGGAGAAGGGGACAGAAAAGGATGTGAAGAAGTAGCAGTTTCCTCTGGGTTAGAATGGGATGCAAATATGATGGACGACATCGGGTACCCAGAAGTACACAGTCTGACCCAACAAGTTTACTCACATCCTCAGAATCTGAGTGTAAAATGACACACACAAGGTAGAGAAGCACTTCACTATTAGAGAGCTTTGACTCTAACTCCATGAAGAATTCCAGAGATGCAGGCTCAGACTTTTGGAGGATTCCACGTACCTGGGCTGCATGAGGCAAAAGTCTAGAGCCAATGTGGAATAGAAGAAATGTTCTGGGCTTTCTTCCAGGAGTCAGGCCTTAGGGTTTCTTTTTTAAAAAATTTTTTTATTGGTACATTATATATACACATCATGGTCACAGTCAGCATTGAGGATTTGTACCAGTATATGCTTTTGATAGACAGAAGGAGACAGCCAAAAAGCCACAGAGGGAGTGAGGCTTCACGCACTGACAAGTGGTTGGAAAGGTGTTCGTTCCTGAAAGCCTTCTTTCCACTTGTAGATAGAGTAGAAGACTAGCACCCACAACTTCATAGCTGTCCTCCTTGTACTTAGTGAAGAAACAGGTTGCTTAAATATGTGGGTAAGAAAGCAGCTTTTTAGCAAAGAAATCCAGGAACTTAGAATTTGTTGCAGTGTTAAATTTGATACAGAGATGGAAAAAATAGAAAATGATCATTTCAGTTAGGCATTGGATGGTTACTGATGGTCTTCCAACAGATAGATTTAGAACAGTAGTAGATTGCTGTAGACTACACTGTGACCATTTGCGTTGAAAGGAGTAGAGATATGAAGGGCATAGTCAGGTTGCACGTAGTTGTTGCTCTTTGCTAATTGAAAGATAAAGAACTAGGAAGGAGAACAACACAGTCAAGGTAGTAAGAATATCTGTGCAAAAGAGAAAAACATATCCTTCATGAAGAAAGAGACTGAAGGACATGGGAAAGGATGGAATAAAGAAAAAGAATCCATCACTAACATTTTTCCAAAAAGAAAAACACTCAAAAATTTTAAATATAACTACATCTATAAAGATTAGTGAATAAGCATAGCTGTGCTTCCAGAGAGTGAAGGGAAAAGAAAAACCAGGTCTAGGTAAATTCAAGTGAGGGTACAGAAGAGGGAACAGGCCAGGCATGGTGGTTCACACCTGTAATCCCAGCACTTTGGAAGCCAAGGCAGGAGAATTAATTGAGTGGGAGGCCAACTGGGCTACATAGTGAGTTCAAGACCAGTTTGAACTACACTGAGCAACCCGGTCTCAAAAGAACAAAGAAAAGAGAGAAAAAAGAGTCTGGACCAAATGAAAGACTTTATGACAGAAAAAAAATGTGATGTTGCAGCTGAATTTTGGCAAACAGTATCTCAGAATTAGGGGCTGGAAAGATCTGAATAGTCTGCTGGGGTGTAGGAGAGTGAGCTGAGAATGAGAGCTGTGGTAGAGGACCACGACCCAACGGGAGAAGCTCAGCGGCAGGCCTCCTTGGAGGAAGACTGTGAAGATAGTTTTTCCTGCAGCATCTTGAAGGAGAGAAAATGAAGTCTTCCATAAGTGCCAGAGAGGCTCTGCTAGCAAAGTCAGAGAGATGATTACAGCTGTCAGCACTGGAGATTAAACCCTGGAAAAGAAAAAAGCTCTGCAGAAAAAAAAAAAAAAAAGAAAGAAAGAAAGAAGAACAAGGTAATTTGCCAAAAGCAGAGCAAGAAGAAATGGATTTGGAAACTGTTCAGAGAAAAGATTACTGTAATGATGTCAGTGCACCCATTCCCTCTCCAGATTCACATGTCAGAACCTCACCCCCACTGTGGCCATGAGAGGGCCATTGGGAGAGACTAGCAATGATGACAGAGCTGTCACAGATGAGACCTGTGCCCTCTGAAAGAGGACCCAGGGAGCTCTCCAGCTGTCTGCCTTGTAAGACAACAACAAGCCAATGGCATTCTGTCAACTTGAACAGCATCCTCACCAGAAACTCATCATGCCAGCACCCTGAGTGCAGACTTCCAGCACCTAGTACTATGAGAAAGAAATTCCTGTTGTCTAAAACCTACCCAGTCTATGGTACTTTTTTACAGAAGCCTGAAATGACAAAGACAGTTGCCATAGTCCCCTCCCACTCTAATACCTTCTGTCTCAGTAGAAATTGGGTGAAGGTGTGTGGATATGGAGAATGACTTACTTCAACTCATTGCAACTAACTTATTTCAAACTTAAGCATCAGTTCTGGAGTTAAGCTGATTTGCCTTAAATCCCAAGTCTGCCTTGCAGTATCTATGTGACCCTGATGAGTTACTTTTACTCTTTCTAAGCCTTGATTGTCTCATCTGTACAAAGGGATAACAACTTAATGTTTCCCTTCTAAGTGGTGAGAATCTAATATGATACTGCAACCAAACTGTCAACATTTGCTAAATACTCCCTATTGCCAACCTGGATGGTGATGATGACAGAACTATTTTGGGAACTCAGAGACAAATAAGAGTGCTTGTCTTCAAAAAGCTCAGAAGCTATTAAAACAGATAAATACCTTCAAGTAAATCAACAGCTACAATAATGTCAATTGATCTCATAGTTAATTGAGCCCCATTCAATGTTTCAGGTCCTGGGAAAACAAACCAAGATTTCCTCTCCTTGTCAAGTTTACAGAGTAGTGAGAGGAGAGAGAAAATAAGCAATGGAGTGAATGAATACATCTGTCAGGAGGTGATAGAGGAAAGGAGATCGAGCTAGCAGTGATGGAGAACAAGGTGGGAGAGATGCTGGAGAGCCCAGTTAGGTAGACAAAGTAACACCACTGAGAAGGATGCATGGGCCTGTCCTGCCCTTCTCAGTTGGGCTGCTATGGAAGAACAGAGGTGGGCATCCTAACTGGGCCAGGTCCTGGGGGGCACAGGATCCTCTAGGAATGGCTTCCCCAGAAAGTGCTGTTTGCTTTAAAGAGGACCAGTGGCTACCAGAAATAATAGAAAAAAACTTGTAGAGGTAGGAACTAGAGTAGAGCTTTAGCTTTGTCTTTAAAAGGCAGCACTAAAATATATTCTAATATGCCTTCCTAACACAAAATCATTTGTTTGTTTTTTTTAAGTCACTTAATACTCTTCTAGATAAGACATTATCCTGTAAATGGTTCTTTTTCTTAAGAATAAGGGAGTGTCTTTCATACTAAATTCCTTAAATCTATGTCTGCTTTACCAAGTGTGTGATATACCTGTATGATTATAGAGAAATTGGTTTTCTGTTCAAGCAGTCTCCTAATAGGCACTTGCTGTGCAAGAGGCAGCAGAGCCCACTTGGCTGGAGGTGATTTTGCTGGGAATCAGAGGGCTGTCTGTTGTAATTCACAGAAGTGCTTCTGTATGAAGGTACAGAGAGAAGAAAGGCCTTCCACTGAGGCACAGAGGAGCTCTTATAGGATCTGCTCCACAACTAAACAGCCTTTCATTTCATTTCAAAATGCTCACAGCTTTCCATTAGAAAGAAGGTTACATAAGACCACAGAAAGACAGAGAAGTGTAGACTAGCTGAATAAATGCCTTGTAGCCCCTACACAATAAATTCAAATGTTGCTTTATCTGAAAAGGTCAACCAATCAAGTCTGCAGACATTTCTCTTGTCACAGATGGTTGGAGGTGGGGGTACTGGTTGGAGGAGAAGAGATTATCCTAGGGGACAGGAGGGAGGGAGGCTGCTGAACTATCTGCAATACACAGGATAGCTTGGGCGACAGAATTAGCTGACACGAAATGCCCATCATGCTGAGGTTGAGGAACCTTGTGGTAGAACACAGAAGTGTAGCTAAGAAAGAAGGACAAGAGCATGAGGAAGGCAGGGGACAGTAAAAATTGATGCAATCACTAGATAGATTGTGGGATCAAATAGGGGGGAAGAAGTTTGGGAATCTGGGCAATGGAAATGAGGCAGGAAGCAGATCAGAGACTGGAGAATGACAATGCTTGGAACTGGGACTGTGCTTGGAGGTGGAGGTGTTTCTGCTTTGATGATGTTTACATGTCACAGGCACACAAACATGAATTTGTGTGCTTACTCCACCATGCAGTAGCTTTGTGACCTTTGTTAACCTTTCTTTGTAAGCTCATTTTCTGATCTGAAAAATTGAATATTTTCCCTGTGGGCATGCCAGAAAGACCGAAAGAGATAGTATGTGTAAGATCTTGATGGAGTAATGCTTGGTGTACATCACTCAAGAAATGTTCGCTGTCATTATCACTAGTAGGATGATGATTGGACAGGCAGTTGTGTTAATTTGCTACATTATCACCGGAGGAAAATGGACAGACAAGACATGAAAGAAAAAGGGGGAAAAATTTAGCCAAAGTACTTTTCTTGAGGATTCAGGGTTTTCTCTTATGGCTAAAATATCACATCTAATACTGACTATATTATTCATTTTTGGCTTTTTGATTTTGGGCTTTTTTTTGTTGTTGTTGTTCTAGGGATTGAACTCAAGTGCAATGCCACTAAGCTACAATCCCAGCTCATTTCTGGCTTTGGTGATGCAAACATACTTACAGTTTTACAGCTAGGAATGTATGAAAGTCTCCTAACTCTAGAAGACGACTTGGTGAAATGATTAAAATAGGCTATACATGTAAAGTAGATGTTAGGTATCCTTTTGAGCCTTCTGTTTCACTTGAAGTTCTGCTCCATCCATATTATGCATGACTTCTATTCATAATGGCTTAGTTGTACCTTCGTATGAAATATGACCATTCTCCCACAACTATCATAACATTAAGGTACCTCCTATTTTTATTGGCATGATATTCCTATGCTATCAGTTAGCATTTTATTTAAACACTTAATTCTGTTTATTTTTCCATTTTCTTGCTTGTTGAGGATTAATATTTCTTAGGTTAACTCATAGACAGAACATTGATTCTAGTGTTTTACACATATTTCCAAAGCATAGCAAAGTTCTCAAGGAAAAATAAAGTCAGTGTTACAAAAGGAGCCAAAATTAAAAGCAGATTAGGGGATCTCAAATGGGTGGGTGTCAGGAGTAGCTGTGTCCTGACAGTTCTCTACATTGTATGTTTTATGAAGAATTCTCTTTGCCCAAGATATACTTTATTCTTTGAACCAAACTCTTAGTTTCATTTTCTTTGTGGGTTGTTATATGTCTTAGCACTGGATTTCCACATTTTTTCATAGTTATTTTCTGTAGTATTTTTCTTTCATTAGATGCAGTTCCTTGAAAGAGGTGTAATTGTGTTTTATTTGTACTCTCGTGGCCACACAGATACAGCACAATGTGTGGCACAGAATAAACATTTCAAGTGTCTTATGAATACGACACGTTGAAGGATTACTAATAGACACTGCTAGAGTGTTTTGTGCTCTCAGTATTGTGCTAAGTTCTAGGGATTCAGAGATGCATTATCTGAAGGTATTTGCAGATGTCCAGGATAGGCTAGTGAGATCCAGGAGAGAAGGGACCATGCCATCCCTCTAAGAGGCTTCTGAAAGCATGGAAAGCAATGTTCAGAAGAGGAGGAAAAAGCATGCAGTGAGCTTTAATAGCTGCAAGGAGACCAACCTTGTTCTCAGATGAAACCTCTGAGAACTTGTAAACCTGGCTCTGTGAATTAGTAAAATATCATTATTCCTAGCATGTAATTTGAACTTTATGAAAATCCAGGCTACTTTCAATGGTCTCAGTTAAAGGGTCTGCTGAGAAATTAACAACCCCCACAAGCAGAGCTTCCCTTTACTTCCCAAAGAATGCAAATCACTTTTTAAATTATTAGTTGCTTACATAAAATGGGTGGTGCTAATGTCAGATCATTTCTCAAAGTAGTCTTTACAAGATCTTTACCCCCAAAATTTGTCAGCATGTTGGTGCTACATTAGTTTGAAAGATGCAACCTGCGTACATTAAAATTCCCTTCACTATCAGCTTTGTACACCACAGCCTGGCTTGTTCCTAGGCTGGTGTGATCCATGCTGGAACTTTTCTTTGCTATGTGTTGCAAACTTTTCTTTCTCTTTATTTGGCATTATCAGCTTGCTAGTAGTTGATATGGAATCAGGAGTTCTAAGCCCTATTTCAAATTCAAATCACCCAGTTATTCAGGTATTTAACTTTTTTATTCACAAGGTCATGGACAGAATAGCTTCAATGGTTCAATTCAAGTATTCACAACCTGGAACGTCTCATGCATTCAATTTTTGCTAGAGATGAGCTTCAGAAATTAGAAATACCCTGGGAAGTCCATTTTGCTTCTTCAAAATGTAGAAGCTGAGATTATGTATCATATCCCAGGACAAAATTTGCCTAATTAAAGTATATGGAAAATGTTATCCCAATAAAGCAGATAATACCTCCATGTTACAATGCATCAAATAGAAAATGTAGTATTTCACCCTGCTCTCTTGTTTTAAAATGTAATTTATTCACTGAGAACTTACAGTCATATTATGAAATCTTTGTCTAATAACATTGGGAAATGTGGCCATTTTATAAATGTCTGTCCACAGTTATGTTAAAAATCTACTTATGAACCCTGGTAGTTTGGTCCCTAATGTCAAATTTTTCTCTGTTTAGGAAGACACATACAGAATAATTCATGCATGGAAATGTTATCCTAAGATACTTATTAAATTGTTTCACCATACCCAAGAATTCAGATTTATTGTCTAGGTACATTTTTTGCAGTTATATTCTTTCTTTCAGAGATTAAAAACAATTGAATCTTTTTGATGATATAGCAGATTACAAAGGAGACATATTCTTTTCAAGTTTGACAATTTAGCACATTCTCCCTCCAAAATATAACTGTGTAGTTAGTACACTAATTGTCACTGTCCTGGGTATATTTCCTAATTAAGGATGAATCTAAAATTTTTACTTAGAAATGTATACACAGAGCTTAACATAATAAAATGTCTGCCTCAAATATTAGTGGTTTCTAACTTATCAGTTATGTCCTGGCTTTGTGGAATTATTAGAATTAATTGCTTGGTATTTATAAAGTAACTTTGAAACTCTAGAGATTATTTTACTTGGGGATTATTTTCCTATTTCTATTTTTCCTTCTTTAAACATGAGTAATAATATATGGTTCCCATTACAAAACTCTATACTTAATATAATATTAGTATGATTTTTCCTAGCAAGCTAATGGGTTATAATAGGAAGGATCTTTGGTAGCTTCCCTGTATGTACACATTGGCTTCTGGCAAGTAAACTTTGAGATCAGCACTAGGTTCATTCACAATTTGACCAAAACTTAACTTATCAACAAAAAAATCATGCTGGATACCAAATGCTTATACAAAAAGAGAAACCTAGCATTCCATTTAGAATCTTCAAAACATTACAGAGCAATAGCTACAGTAGTATCTACTATTGTTATTATTAGTCATAGGTATTTTTCATTTTATTCAGAGGCATACATTTTTATTGAAAAAATTATTGATGTAGAAGCATTTAAAAATCAACTGAAAGAAGTAACTGTGGTCATGACTACCCAATTTAAAAACATCCACACTGATTTTTTTATGCAAAAAACCCAAGTATTTAAATACTTCATTTTCAATCTCCTATAAGAGTGAGATTTTACTTTTTTTCTACAGTAATAGTTGTCAGCACCTATTAATGTGCATCAAGAGTGCTTCCTTAGTTTTCTGAAGCCAAAAGCAATCCCTCTCTGAAGCAGCCACTTACCTTGTATAGCCTCACTAAACAGTGAAATAGACTTACTTTCACAGATAGGAATCTACGTGTTCACCATCCCTGATGCTACTTAAGCTGAAAATAAGCAAATAAAGCACAGTAACAAGTAGCATAGAAAATACCAGAGCAGAACAACAACCACTGAAACCGCAGGCAGAGACTAAAGAATGTGCCTGTAGATGTCTACAAATGCCATTCTTTAATTATTTCATTAAAAGATGGAAGTCTTATCACTTAAGCTAAGCAGTGCAAGTTAGGCAAGTTTTTATGATTTCATTTTTCTTTATCTATAAAGGTAGGATAATGTATAACGGGACTGTCTTGGAGCTTGAATGAAAATGTATGTGTGTATGAATTTTAGATGTGACTGGGGCAAATCAACCGAGAATAATTTAGGTAATCTTTGAAGTACAATCCAATAAAGAAAGAAAGAAAAGGAGGTGACTGAGGTGAGCTTGTGCTTTACGAAAAGCAATGTGCTTGCCAAGCTTTGAACTGCTCTTGAAAGACAAGTCTCTTCTTGAGACACAGAAGGACAAATCCAAGGAGAAACTGCTTAGTAGATTCCTGGACTGCTCTGGCCATTGCTTCTGGCAGGACATTAGCATCAGCTGGATGTGAAGGTAACTGAGACAGAGGGAGAGAGAGAGAGAGAGAAAATACATGCAAGAGAGGAAAAATCCCAGTTTAAAACATTCTTTTAGAAGGATAGTGTGTGGAAAACATGCTTAGTCTTCATCCTGTCTGCTTTTCTGTTGGAGTAATTGATGCTTAATCTAGCTGGTATCTGCTCTCTGTGGAAGATGATGAGGACATTAGACCAAAACCTGATGGACCAAGGCAAGGACTCAGCCGTCTTTTCTAGAGCCTGTAATAAACTCAGATCGACATTCTAGTTGAGATTCACATCTATGTGGAATTATTATTTCTATGATTCAGTACTGGGTCTTAAACCCAGGGACTTCACGTTGAACTACATCCCCAGGCCTTTATATATTTTATTTTGAAACAGTGTCTTGCTGAGTCACTAAGTTGCCCAGGATAGGCTCAAAGTCATGATCTTCTGCCTCAGTCTCCTAGATGTGAAATTATTTTTAAACAGAGTTTTCTGTCTTTGAATTGGCAACTAGGAACACCCACTTTTACCCCATCTTTGTAAATGTGTAAATTCTCTATGCTAATAACTTTTATTTCCTATTTTAATTTTCTTAATTTCTTTCATTTTCCTAATTTACACTTTTTATTTATGTGTATTTCTGAGCTACCCCAAATCTAATTCATGATGATCAATAATACTACTCCTATGTTAAAAGACTTCCCATATCCACAATATTTTATCAGTCCATTATTTTCTCTTTTCCTTTTGATATACTTTTTAAAAGTTTTTTGTACTTGTTATATATTTATCTTTCATTAATTCTTATATCCACTTCTGTCCACATACGCCTCAATACTTTTTTTATTAGTTTTTTTTTTTTTTTTAACAGAAGAACATCATCCTTCATTGAATGCTTTTCAGGCTTTTGGTAAGGAAGGGGATGGTTTTCATTGTCTATTCTGACTTTAAACTTACTGTGTAGCCCCAGCTATTCTTTACCTTCTGGCAATCCTCCTGCCTCAGCCTCCAAAGTGGCAGGATTACAGAGATGATCCACCGTGCCTGGCTATTCATTGACATCAAAACTTTAACTTGGCATTTCTACTTCTTTCCCTAATGGAATCCCCTTTCCTTTTGTCCCTGCATATCAACATTGTGTTTGAGTCTTCTGGCATTTCAAGTGGCATTGTTTGGAACCCTAGTATTTGTTTCTTTTCCTTGGGCCTTCTCTTTATGAAAGGCCTCATTTTCTCATATATTAAACATTCCTATTTTCTGTGTCTCTTGTAGGATTTTCTTAAGTTTGTTACCCCTTTATTTGGCATGTCCTCTTGAAAAGCTTGCAAAATAATCCTTCATGTGGCAAGGTTCTTATGAGCCTGAGGGTATTTATTTCATCATCACATATATCATTATGTGTTGGAAAAAGTAGTAGAGGTTCAAATTTTTCCTTCAATTTTTTGCATTAATAGGGATTAAACCTAGGACCTTTGCACTGAGTTACATCCTCAGCCCTTTATAAAATTTATTTATTTATTTATTTATTTATTTAACAAGAGCTCATTAAGTTGCTAAATTGCCCACTTTAGGCTCATGCCTCAGCCTCCCCAAATGCTGGGATTACAGGGGAGCACCATCAAGCCCACCTCTTCACGATTTTAAAAAATTACTTTATTGGGGCCGGGAGTTAGCTCAGTGGTTCCGGCGCCTGTCTCGCAAGCGCAAGGACCCGGGTTCGATTCCCCGGTAACTACA